>PVJC01015561.1:0-34932 GCA_004026665.1 Murina feae | reverse complement strand
CCGTAGGCCTGGATCCATTCCAACTGCCCTCACCTACAGGCCTGGGTCCCCCCCAACTGGCCTCCCCTGCAGGCCTGCATTGCCACCAACAGCCCTCCTCTGCCAGCCTGGTCACCCCAACTTTCCACCCAGGCAAGCCTGGTCCCCCCCAACTATCCTCCCCTTCAGGCCTGGGTCCCTCACAACTGCCCTCCCCCCAGGCCGGGTCCCCGGTGCCTCCTTCCCAAGCGGGAGCAGCACCAGCCAAGTGGCGGGGAGGGTGGGGCCTTTCCGCCCCACAGGCCAAGTCCCCGCGTGCCTCCTTCCCCAGCGGCTCTGAGCCAAAGCGGAGTTCAGAGCCGCTGGGGTGTGGGGCCTTTCCACCCCACAGGCCAAGTCCCCCGCGCCTTTTTCCCCAGTGTCTCTGATCCCCAGCGGCTCTGAGCTCCACTTAGCTTCAGTTAGAGCTGCTGGGGTGCAGGGCCTTTCCACCCCGCAGGCCAAGTCCCCCACGCCTCTTTCCCCAGTGGCTCTTAGCCAAAGTGGAGCTCAGAGCCGCTGGGGTGCGGGGCCTTGCCGCCCCACAGGCTAAGTCCCTGTGTGCCTCCTTCCCCAGCGGCTGCAGCTGAAGCAGAGCTCACAGCGCTGGGGTATGGGGCCTTTCCACCCCATAGGCCAGGTCCCTGCATGCCTCAGACCCTGCAAGGCATCAGCCACCACCCGCCCAGCCCACTCTGTGGCCCGCTGGTTCCCATGACTCACCCGCTGCTCTCTCCGTGGCTCCCGGCCGCCATCTTGCCTGGGCTAATTTGCATACAGTTGCTCTGATTGGCTGGTGGGTGTGGCTTACCCCGTCCCGGAGAAACGGTTATTTTCAATATTACTCTTTTATTAGTTAAGATACACACACACACACACACACACACACATCCTATCTAATAAAAGAGTAATATGCAAATCAACCCTCACTCCGTTACATCTAAGCCACGTCCACCAGCCAAGCCATGCCCATCAGCCAATCAGAGTGATGATATGCAAATTAGCCCAGCCAAGATGGCGGCTAGCAGTTACAGAGCTAGAGCAAACAGAAGGCCAGTGATGGAGGAAACTGCCCGCCTAGGCCGGCTATGACCTCCGCTCAAGGCATCAAAGTTTCAATTATAGAAGATAAATAAACCTCAGAAACCTGCTTCCAGCCAGCCTCACTGGGACCTTGGGTCAATGGGAACTGTGGTCAGCCTGCAAACAGCCCTCAGCCCCTCATGCAGGCTGGCCAGGCACCCCAGTAGGGACCTGAACCCTGAAGGGACTGTGGGCAGCCTGAAAATGGCCCTCAGCCCCTCACCCAGGCTGGCCACACCCTCATGGGCTGAGGATCCCCACTGGGGGGCTTGGCCAGCCTGCAAACAGCCATCAGCCCCTCACCCAGTCTGGCCAGGCATGCCAGCAGGTGGACATCTCCTGAGGGGGTCCCAGACTGCGAGAGGGCACAGGCCAGGTGGAGGGACCCCCATGAGTGCACAAATTTTTGTGCACCGGGCCCCTAGTATGTATGTATGTGTATATATATATATATATATATATATATATATATATATATATATATACACACACACACATATCCTATCTAATAAAAGAGTAATATGCAAATTAGGTGTCACTCCATGACAAACATGGCTTCCCCCATAGCCATAAGATGGTGGCACCCATAGCCACAAGATGGTGGCACCCAGTCTGGCTCAGCTACGCCACTGAAGTGGTCAGGCTTGTTAGCCAGGCAGGTGACGGGAGAGGCGGGGGGCCTGAGGGACAGAACAGGCGATCAGAGGGTCCCGAGGGTCCCTGCCCAGGCCAGAGGCTTTTGCCAGGGGCCTCAGGCATGGACAAGGGCAGAGCTGGTGATCAGAGGGGTATGATGGTGCCCTACCCAGTCATAAGGCCTGGGCCAGAGGCCTCAGGCCTGAGTAGAGGCAAGGCCACAGATTGCAAGGACCTAGGCTCCACAGAGCCAGCAATCGGAGGGACAGGGGTGGAACCTGTGATCACAGGGGTCTGGACATTAGTGGAGCCAGCAAAGCAGGGGTCTGGGGGTTGCCTGCCCAGGCCTGCAGCCTTGGCCAGAGGCTGCCAGTGGGGCAAGGGCAGAGCTGGCGATGGCAGGGGGCAGGATCAGAGCCAGTGATTGCAGAGGCCTGGGCTCTGTGAAGCTGGCGATCAGAGGGGTTTGGGGGCCCCATGCCCAGGTCTGCATCCTTGGCCAGAGGTTACAGGCCTGGGCAGGGGTGGACCCGGTGATTGGAGAGAACTACAGAGGAAACACCTTTTCTGACCTCTCATTGGCTAAGCTCCCTGTATGCCACTGGTAATATTCTTAGTAACTTGGATAATAAGAATCCCTAAAGGTGATCTAGGGTTTTCCCACCACACTTTTGGAGAAAAAAAATGAAGGTCCACTGCTGCAGGGCTAAGAAATGTCATATTCTGCCCTAGCCAGTTTGGCTCAGTGTATAATGCCTCAGCCTGCTGACTGCAGGGTCTAGATTCAATTCTGACCAAGGGCATGTACCTTGGTTGCAGGCTCCTCCCTGGCCAGGGCCTAGGTCAGGGTATATGCAGGAGGCAACCTATCAGAGTGTTCCTCTCACTTTGATGTTCTCTGTTTTTCCCTTCTCTTCCACATTCTCTAAAGTTCAATGCAAACAAATCCTCAGGTGAAGATAAAAAAGAAAGAAAGAAAGACATGTCATATCCTATGAAAGACACATCTTGTAAATGGGTAAAAAAGTTGTCGTTTCTTCATGGTGAAGGGACTGGAGTCCGTGTTGATGAAAACACCTTGGTGGCTGCGGTGACTGGCAGTGGCTGCAACAGCGGGCTGATGGGGCTGGTGGCTTCCCCTGATTAGCCTGGTCGCCTCCCACAAAGGGAGGCCTGAGTGTGGCTTAAGCCTGCCCCCCAAGGGGATCAGGGAGTGGGCCTAAGCCTTCAGTAGGACACCCCCTGAGAGCTCCCAATATGTGAGGGAGGCAGGCTGGGCTGAGGAACTCCCCCCCCGACACACACACACACAGTGCACGAATTTCGTGCACCAGGCCCCTAGTATACACACACACACACACACACACACACACACACACACACTGGCCAGATTATTATGACCACCCCATCAGTACTTTGTTGGGCCACCTTTTGCCTTCAATACTGTGGTGATTCTTCTTGGCACTGACTCCACGAGATGTTGAAAGGTGGTGCGAGGAATCTGACACCATGCCTGATGAATAGCACTGTCCAGTTCTGTGAGATTTGATGGCTGTGGAACCAGCTGCCTGGTGGCTCTTTTAACTTTGTCCCACAAATGCTCGATTGGATTGAGATCTGGTGATTGTGGGGGCCACCTAAGCAAGGTAAAGTCTCCCTCATGTTCTTGAAACCGCTCCTGCACAATATGAGCACCGTGGCATGGCGCATTGTCTTGTTGGAAGAAGCCATCTCCGTTGGGATACGCCATCAACATGATAGGATGAACCTGATCAGCAACGATCCTTAGGTATGTTGTGCTATTCAGACGTTGTTCCACACGAATTAAAGGGCCCAAATCATGCCAGAAAAATATGCCCCAAACCACAACACTGCCCCCACCAGCTTGAAGGGTTGTGCTCATGCATGTGGGGTGCATGCTTTCATGCTCTTTCCGCCAAATTCTCACTCTGCCATCTGCATGATGCAACTGGAAACCTGATTCATCGGACCACATGACTTTTTTCCAATGCTCGACTGTCCAATCCTTGTGTTCCTGTGTGAGTTGAAGATGTTTTATCTTGGTAACTGCAGACAGCAAAGGTGCTCGAACAGGCCTTCAGCTAATCTGCCTACAAACATCAGGTGGTCATAACAATCTGGCTACTCAGTGTGTGTGTATATATATATCCTCAAGCTCCAAGTTTCTCTCCTCAGCCGTGTCCAGTCTACTAAAAAGCCCAGCAGAGGCCGTCTTCATCTGTTACGGTGTTTGATCTCCAGCATTTCTCTTTGGGCCTTTCTCAGGATTTCTATCTCCCTGCTTACGATTCCCATCAGCTCTTGCATGCTGTCTATGTAGTCCATGAAAGCCTCAGCATATTGATTACAGCCGTTATACATTCCTGGTCCGATAATGCCACATCCCTGCTGTAGCCGAGTCTGGTTCTGATGTTTGCACCGTCTCTTCAAACTGTGTTATTTGCCTTTTAATATTCCTTGCCGTTTTTTCTCGGTCGCCGGGCATGAGGTGCTGGGTAAAAGGAACTGCTGTGAGTAGGTCGTCAGTGCTGTGTTGGGAAGGTCCCCGGCGGGGAGGGGTCCTATGGCCCCATGAGAAGGTCTCGGTCCTCCCCTGAGCCTGTGCCTCTGGGAACTTCACAGTGTCTCTCGGTCCTTCCCCCTTAAGTGGGCCAGGATGGCGAGAGTGGGCAGGAGGTGGGCATTTCCCTGTCCCCTGGCCTCTTAGGCTCCGATGAAACCCCGGGGGGTTAGGCGCTGGTTAACTAGTTTCCCTAGAGCAGGACTTGCTGGGAAGAACAGAATGTGTTTCAAGATGGCCCTTTTCCCTCCATCCCGGAAGCACTGGGCAGGGGTGGGGGATTTTACTCAAATATTCACTTGTCAGGAATAGACTGAGCTTCTGCAGGTAAACCCCACAGGGCCTGGGACTGCCTGCCGCCCCTGCAGCTTTAACTCTCAGACCTGTCCACTCCGAGCCGCCAGCAATTCGTCAATTACAGGTCAGGTTTCTGGGCAGGTCCCGCTCCTGTAAAGTGTGGTTCTCTCTATGCACCTGTCAGTGTTTCTAATTTTGAGGGCGGCGGTGTGCACAGCGACCTTACTTTTCTTGTGGATTTAAGGAGCGTTATTGATTTTTCAGCATGCTGCGTTTTTTGCTAGTTGTTAGAGCTAAGTGTGGCAACTTCCAAGGGTCAGGTTGGAGATTTGAAGGCGGGGGCTCGCTTTTCAACAGCTCACCTGGCCTCTGGGTGGAGGATGGGGTGGCCAAGTGTTGGTGGGCCCAATGGTGAGGGGCAACAGTCAGGTTTACCCGAGACATTTCCCCGTGTGGGCCCACCCTGTGTGGCTCCATGCCACTTCCCCTGGCTCTGCCATGTTCCTGGAATTCTCTCGGGACCTTCATTGCCACCCCCTCCCCACTGGCTTCCAGCTCCCTCCTCCCCTTTGTCAGTGGTCGCTGCCCCTCCCGAAGCCAGAATCCTCAAAGGCTAAGCCAAAAGGCAGAAGGGGCAGGCCAGAGAGGAAGGAGGAGGAAGAAGCATCAGGAGACGTTTCAGAAATGACTAACGGTCGTCTCACGATGGTGTCAGCCTCTGAAGGCAGAACCTGGGTGTCCCTGCGCGTCCCCAGGGCCTTGGGCAGAGCCAGCACAGTGCAGCTCAGGAAGCACCTGCTGGGTGCCAGCGCAGCGTCCGCCCCCGAAGGGCACCATCTGGACTTCGCTAGCAGGCAGAGTGCAAACGGAAAGGGTCCCTCCCCTTTTTGAGCTTGAGCCTGGTCACCCTCCTTCTAGCCCCGTGGATCCCAATGTGGGGCACACGCCCTGCAGGGGGGCAATTTGATTTTTAAGGGGGGCAATTCAGGAATGAGTTATTAACAGTAAGTTTTCTGCATTTCATATGGTTCTAGGGGCCTCATATACACTCTATAAATATACTAGGGGCCTGGTGCACAAAAATTTGTGCACTAGGTGGGAGGGGGGAGGGGTCCCTCAGCCCGGCTTGTGCCTTCTCACAGTTTGGGACCCCTCCGAGGATGTCCACCTGCTGATGTACCTGGCCAGCCTGGGTGAGGGGCCAATGTCTGTTTGCAGGCTGGCCAAGCTCCCCAGTGGAGACCCTTACACCAGGGGGTGTGGCAAGCCTGGGTGAGGGTCTAAGGGCAGTTTTCAGGCTGGCCACAGTTCCACTGACCCTCCGGGCAATCAGCCTGGGAAGTGATAGGGTGGCCTCCCAGGATGGGGCCTCGGGCCGGCCCCCTCCAGGCCCCCGCCTGGGAAGCGGATGGGGTGGCACCGGCCACCCCTCACTCCACGGCCTCCCAGGAGGGGATCCCGCCACCCAAGACCCCCGCCTGGGAAGCGTATGGGGTGGCGCCGGACACTCACACCCCACGGCCTTCCAGGAGAGGGCCTTGGCAGCTGACTGGCTGGTTGCCACCTGAGGCCCCTGCCTGGGAAGCTGATGGGGTGGCGCAGGCCACCCCACACCCCATGGCCTCCCAGGAGGGGGTCTCGCCACCCGAGGCCCCCGCCTGGGAAGCGGATGGGGTGGCGCCGGCCACCCCACACCCCACGACCTTCCACGAGGGGGCCTCGGGGTCGGCTGGCTGGTCCCGCCTCCCAAGGCTTCCACCTGGGAAGGCATCTTGGGCTCAGGGCGCTGGATGTCTTCCCAGGACGGAGGCTCCCATGATGGCGGAGGCCGCAGCCCAGGAGAAACTGAACACCGGGGCTGCGGCCTCCACCATCTTGGCTAGGTTCATTTGCATACAGCAGCTCTGATTGGCTGGTGGGCGTGGCTTACCCCATCCTGGAGAAACGGTTAATTTCAATATTATGCTTTTATTAGTTAAGATATTGTGACATATTTATGCATTACAGTTCTCTATTATATGTCTTGAAACTTTATTTGCTATTTTTTTCATTTCACTTCATATTATTATTATTTTTTAAACAATTTCTTAGTGATTTCTTCCTCAGAACTTCAGCTGTCCTTTCGTTCTTTTATTTTTCTCT
The DNA here is from genome assembly GCA_004026665.1 of Murina feae. Classification (NCBI taxonomy): domain Eukaryota; kingdom Metazoa; phylum Chordata; class Mammalia; order Chiroptera; family Vespertilionidae; genus Murina; species Murina feae. The sequence goes on along the minus strand of PVJC01015561.1, from coordinate 28,175 downwards.
CTCACGGATGCCATGTTCTTTGGAAGGTTGTTTAGACCAAGTCAACATCTATTGGAGCCCCTTACACGTCCAGCGTGGTTCAGGGTTCGAGTTCTGAAGGAGGCTGTACACAAAATGAAGAGAGAGAGACTAGAAGAGAATCAATTTGGAAACTGGGGGACCAGGCGTGGCATCTTTCCTCTACCAGGGTAGATTGCCCACTGATGCCTGGATCTCACCAGCCTTTTATTGAGTCTCTGAGAAAACAACCATATCCTTAGGAAGGAAATTCCAAGGAAGAATTTTACATGTAATTAACAGGTGGGGATTTGCTGTATTTAACAATGTTTCAACTTAAACAATGGGTGCATAGCCCTGACCTTTCAGAGCAACCTAAGTAGGTTAAAAACAATCAGTTTCCAGCAAACGGCCTTTTAGGCTTCCTCCACGTGACTAGGAGTTCACTTTTTGAATAATAAGATTATATGTTATGGGGGGTTGGCATGGGGTTTTAGAGATGCTTAGGTGGGGCGTGGCCAAAAAAAGGCTGGGAACCACTGGTCTAGAAGGTTCTGCTCCCCTAGAGCCTGCAGGGGCTTCCCCGGTGAGAAGCTGGGTGTGGACTTACCCACTCGTGCGCGTTCTCTGGCGCTCAGCCCAGGGTCATCAGTGCTCGCGTGATGACCATTACTGTCAGCAGGACTCTGGTCCCACGTGGGCACTCAGCCAACGTCTGTTGATGAAAGGAATGAATGTTAGGCAAACGGGTGAAGTCAGAGCACGGCTCACGCCGGACTGTGGGGAGGACCCCGAGGTGGACGCGGGCCCGGCCCTGGGGTTCCCGTCCACCACCCGCTGCTCTGAGGACTCGGAAGCAGGTGGGCGCCTGGCTGGGGGTGCTGGCCAGCTTCGCCCCAGACTCTGATTTCTAAGACGGAAGCCACTGATGGGCGAGGAGGAGATGCGATCCGACAGGCAGGAGAGAATGGGATGCGGAGGGCCTCCAGGAGGGGACCCGCCAGGCTGCAGGGGAAGGTGTCAGACCCACCTCGGCAGCACCCCAAGGCTGTGGCCACAGGCTTATTGGCTTGTTCGTGAGGATGAGTGCCGGACTGGGAGCCTTTCTAGGGGAGTCACTCTGGGAAGTGGGGGCCTGGAGCCCCGTCCGCGGGTGTCCCTGGGGTACAGAGTGGACCGTGCAGCCGAGCCTACCACTCCGGGGGCGAGGGAGCTGGCGTGGTTGGCTGAGGCTGACCTGCAGGACTGTTCCTGGCGTTGGGTGGCCCTGTGCTGAGCTGGGTGGGCTGATGGCAGAGGAGCCGCCGGTGAAGGGTTCCAGGTGCGGGCAGCTGGGATCTGTTAGGTCAGGTGCTCGGGATGGCGAGGCCCCGGGGATGTGGGAGGGGCATGAGCAGCACTGGCTGCTCCCGAGGAGCCCTGGTCCCTCTGAACAGTGGGGGGAGGTCAGATGCACCGTGAAGAAGGGCCTTTGGCAGCCCGTAGGGGCTGCAGACCCAGGGGAGAGGTGTGGCCACCCGTGAGAGAAACCTGGAGGAGCTGGGGTCAGGACACCTACGTGACCTCCAGTGAGAAACCAGGTAGGTGTGGCCACTCCCCTGAGGGCCAGGGGGGTGAACAGTGTCCCCTCAAATGAAGACCATCTAGAACCTCAGAAGGTGCCCTTCAACACTGGACACAGGGCCACGGTTTGAGGGTCATGCAGATGGGATGAGGTGACGCTGAGCCATCCTGGAACCCAGTGGCCCTAAACCCAGCGGCTGGTGTCCCGAACAGAAGGGTGCTCCCAGACCCGCAGAGGGAGCGGCCCCAGAACACCTGGATCCGGGCCTGAACCCTGAACGGTTGTGAGAGATGAAATTCCTGTTGTTTAAGCCTTCCCATTTGTGGTCACCTGTGACAGCAGCCACAGCACACTAAACAGACCCCCTAAGGATGAGGCGCCTCCTCGTCCTCAGCCCCAGGCAGGCCAGGGCAGAGATACCCCCCTGCTGCCAGACCCCAAGCCGACGGAGATGAGAACAGCGTGCAAAACTAATCAGCCTCACCCTCCATTTCAGGAAAACAAAGCATAGCATTTCCAGGGCCCCCGAGATTAGGGTGAGGGGAGGCTGCCACAGGTGGGGACCCCCGGGTCAGGCCCCAGAGGGGTGGCGTGTCCACCTGGCCCTCCCCAGCTGTGTCCCTGGGTCCTGGGTTGGCGTCATCCCTGACCTCGGGGGCAGCACAGAGCCCCAACCCGCGTGCGAGTGCCACCGTGTCGGCCGCCCCACATTAATATTTGATGGTGTTGAATCGCTTTCTTCTGAGACAGAGAAAAAGAGGCCAGTCCACGTGGGTAATGAGATACGCAGGGCCGTGCAGGGAGCTTTCGGCGGTCCAGGCCTGAGGGGGTCGACGCTGCCGTGAATAATTCATCCACCTGCAATGATTTCTCCAGCTCTGCTCCCTGTTGACCAGAGAGAGCTTGGCTCCCCGTCCCTGGCAGTCCAGACAAGCTCTCGGTCACTCCTGGTCACGCCAACTTGAATGTGAGGGGCACACACTCCCCATTTGCCGGGTGATCTAGGTCTTGGGCCTCAGTTTCCCCAGCTTCACTAGCACAGGAGCTATATATACCCTTCCCCTGTCCCTGTCCCCTGGCCCCCTAGAGGGGGTGCAGAAAGGCCGGGCATTATGGCATGGGACCTGGAGTGTGAACCACCCATGTGCTGTGTGACCCTGAGCAAATGTCTTTACCTCTCTGGGCCTTGGTCTTGTTCTGTAATATGGAGTCAGGAGCAGTTCCTGCCTGGCCTCGCTCCCTGGGTTTTATTTCTGCTACTTTGATTAAACATCTGTGAGTATCTTCCCAGTACAGGACACAGGTCAGCTGTCCTCAATCTTTTCAACCTTAGCTGGGCCAGATGCTGTGGTCCCCCTGGAGGGGGCAGTATCCCAGTGGGAGTGGTGAAGGGGGCAGAGGACTGAGCAGGGGACAGAGACCTGCACGGTGAGTCTGGGAGGGTCTGAGAGGCTTTCTGGGAAGGTAATGGAAAGCCTTGCTGCAGGTGAGAAGGATAATGGCAACAATGATGATACAAGAAAACAGTGCAATGCCATGTTAAATAGAGAGGAAAGCTGCCCCGCGCCCCCTCCATACCTCCCTGTGCCCCCTCCATTCCTCCCTGCGCCCCCTCCATTCCTCCGTTCCTCCTCCCCGGAGGTAACCTCTTCATGCTTTTGATAAAAACCCTCCAGGGCATCTACTGACTTCAAATAACACCCTGCCAGCCCGCAGGGTCACACCTTGCCCCCTGCCTCTGCTCAGACCTCCTGCCACTTTCTCCTCTTGTCTTGCACCAGCTGGTCTTTTTGTTGCACAAAAATGCCAAATCAATGCTCACCCCAGGGCCTTTGCAGTGGCCACTTCTGCACCTGGAGGGACCTCTCCCTTGCCCCCACCTCTCCTGGAGCTTCGTCTCAAAACAAACATCATCTTCTCGACAACGAGGCCTCCCCCCAACACCTCCAGCGGGCACTCCACTCTCCCAGCCAAGGTCCTGGTCCTGGGATCCTCCGAGTGTGAAATCAGCCTTTGAACCTGCCTCCCAGCACTTACCGCTCTGCTGTGCCCTCGTGCATCTGCACCTGGGCCTGGGGCGTGTCTGTCGGCCCTCCCTGGGGCAGAGACCATGGCTCGGTTTTTTCGGTTGCTCTCGGGTGCACGCTGGCCTGCGGCAGCCCCTCAAGAAAGGCTAGTGAAACCGGTGTGAGCGACGAGACTCCGGTCAGGAGACAGAACTCACATGGTACTTTGAACAAGCAGCGTTTACTAGAAGGATTGATGGTAGCTGGGGCTTGGAGTAGGGAGGGGCTGGGTGGTAAGCAATGAAGAGAACTTTCCAGCTAAAGCAGAGGAGAGGAGCAAGCAGCCACTACCCTAGGAGCATCCACGGAAGACTCCCTCACCCCGCCCCTGGCCCAGGGCCGAGGCCCAGACCTCCTCCGAGAGGGATGGCTGGGGCTCAGTGAATGTGGCTACGAGGCTGCAGCAGCGCAACTTTTAGGGCGCCGGAGGAGGCTTTGATGGAGAGATGTCTTGCTGGAGGCTATCGGCTGCAAAACCACAGAGGGAGCCCAGGGGTGCTGACCACAGGGTGCTGCTGGCCACCGCTCTGTGGAGGCTGGATGGAGGAGAAGCCCCACTGCAAGGAGCCTGGTGCTGGCGAGGCTGGCGTGCTGCAGGGGGCTGCCCAGCCCATGCACCAAACCAGGAAGGAAGCCCCTTCCTCCCGCACCGTCTCTCCAGCGCCCCTGCTGGCCAAGCTCGGCATGGTGACAGGAGGCACAGGAGAGGATGTCTGAAGGGCCCGGCTCAGTGTCCCTGCAGCGGGCAATGACGGGCACATGGGCAGCTGAGGGACAAGCAGTCGGCCACCCGCACATTCCACCCCGCTAGGGCTCCGCTCCCGGCTGCACACTGCAACTTCGATTTAACAGTAGCACGGCGTTCTCTTTCCAGCTAACAAGGTCCAGCCATTCGCCTTACAAGCGACAAAGCTCCCTACCCTCTCCCCCGAAATCAGGGTGCGTGTGGCGCCAACAGCCCTCATGGCCGTCGCTGACTGTGTGAACTGCTCCTCAAACTCAGAGCAGCCTGCGGAGAATTTTCTTACCTGCAGGCTACACTGTAAAGCGAACGTCCACCAACTTGCATCTAAAATAAAAATGGGAAGGAGAGAGAGAAGGAGGAAATAGTTCGCACATATAAATAAGCACACAAACAACGCATGCAGACAGGCTGAGCTACTGCAGAGCACCGTCTGCCGTACCTGGCCTCCGTGGCTTCCTTCTCCAGCTCGCTGCCTGGGCCCTGCTTCCCGGCCCTCAGCCAGGACCCCCACGGGCCTTTAACCAATGGGGTGATCCCAACTTGTCTTCAATCGCCCTTCAGTTCCTTGGTGGGTATAGTTTTCCATCAACCATGATTACTGGGCGTGAGCAGGCCAAGGGGTGCCTTAGCGAGCCCTCTGGACCCCAGCTCTAGTGCTGCTTGTCTGCACTGGTTCCCAGCAGCCCAGTTCCCCCTGCAGCCAGGTGCCGTCACTCCAGCCGGCGGAGTCATATTTTTCAGGTGGGTTCAGGGGTTTCTCTGTGGCCCGGTGGTGATCTCCCCTCCCCATGAAACCTGACAAGCTCAGGCCAGGCCTCAAAGTCAGCAGCCACAGAGGTGTCCCGGACAGGTGCTCTGTGCTGCAGTGTGAGTCTAGATTTCCAGGGGAAGGGAGATCTCCGGGGCCTCCTTGGAGAACACCACCGAGGGCTGGGTGTGCAGGTTTCACACTAGACCCAGCCCACCTAGGCCTGCCACGTCAGCCTTTGCACTCCCGCCTCCTCCCCATGCCCGGCGCCCCGGCCTCCCGCCTAACTGTAGGGCAGCTGTCAGACTGCTTCGGGCTGGTCCCAGTGACCCTGGTGATGACGCTCACACCTCCATGTAATTCCTCACCTCGGGGGCAGGTGGGACCAGCGGCTACTTCTTGCCAATTGAGTATGACAGCGCCAATGGGATGGCACCTCTGTGATTAGGTCATATAAGGCTGGGACTTCCTTGGCGAGAGCAGACTCTGTTGCCTCCTTAGCATGAGGCTCTGATAAAGTGATTGTTCAGGAGGTCCGTGAACTCAGCCTCCAGCCCCCAGCCAGCAGCCAGCAAGGCCCTGAGGCCCTCAGACCCACAGCCTCCGGGGAACTGACTTCTGCCAACAGCCAGGTGAGCTCCGGAGCTGGCTCTTCCCCGTCCCGCCTCCCATGGGACGTTGCCTGTGAGAAGACATGAAGCAGCGGACCCAGCCGAACCACGTCCAGATGACTGACCCACTGAAACTGTGAAATAATAAACAGGTGTTATTTTGAGTCTAAATTTGTGATAATTGGTTACATAATGAACACATCCTCACACAAGCTAAGACATGAAAACCAGAATCTCTAGTGAGTGCAGCTATGCCCATCAGATGGGGTCGGACCTAATGCCACATCCCTCCCTCCGGTCTAACACCCCGGCAGCCACTCCCTCACGGGCCTGGGCATCTGCCTGGCCATTCTTTTGGCGGATAGACTTCCGACGGTCGGAGTGTGCACCTGTGCACCTGGCGTGTGTTGAGAAGGCACCCTTGTTGCATGTCTGGGGGCGGCAGGGAAGGGCTGGGCTGGGTCTCGAGGAGGGCCCCAAGGGAGTGTGCACAGGGCTTTAGGCAGAGGCAGACTCTTCAGGTACAAGGAGAGCAACCCCGCCTGATGTGGGGGCTCAAGCCTGATGTGGGGGCTCAAGGTTGACCGTCTTGGGTGGTGGGGGGGGGCGTCCCATTCCAAGTCTCAGATCCTAGTCTTTGCTGATCGATGCCTTTAACATGCTCCTGAGAAATGCGTGGAGATTATGAATTCAATTGTTGTATTATAGCGACCTGCATAATTAAATTTGGTATTTGATTTTCAGCAATAGCAGCCTTGCAGCGAAAAGAAATCAGCTCCTTTCAGAGCTGGCACGAGGCTCGCTGGCGAGGGGAGCTTCGCATCATCTGCGCTTGTCCTCGTCCCTTGGTATGCTCGGGTTCGAGCAAAAGGACCCGAGCTCGCCCAAACCCAGGACCACATTGCATCCAGTTCAGCCCCACTGCGTGGCAGCCCGCCACAGGTGGTCGTTTGAGCAGCAGGGGTGCTATTGCTGCAATATAGGGGTTACCCATGCCCGCTTCCCATCACAGGGAGTCCAGAGCCATGGCCAGGTTCACCCCAAATTCCACCTGCCATCCGAGGCCACACCTGGTACCAATTTGGTATCAGTCAGGGTCCAATCAGGAGACAGGCGCGACAGTAGTGTGAACAGGGGAAGTCTATGCAGGATTATGGCCCAGGACAGAAGGTTGGATTGTGAAGGGTCAGCTGGTAAGAAGCGAGGAGAACTCTGAAGATCGCAGGACAGCGCATGTGAGGTGCAGCCACTGCCCTTAGGGCCGAGACCGAGCCCCCACGAAGACACCCCACGCTGGGTGGATGGAGATCTAGTGTTACGGGGTGGGGGGGTGCACACTGGAAGCTTTTGGCTGCCCAGGGGCACTGCGGGCACTGTGCTCGGAATCTCATGCCTGAGACGCTGGGAGTTACGGGCGGGGGGAGGGGGGGAGAGGGGCAGCCCAGGCCACCAAGGAAACCTCTTCCTCCCCGACTGTCTCTCCAGAACCCCCACCCCCAGCAAGGCTCAGCATGGAGCCAGCAGCCAAGGGAGGACTTGGCTTGTGTTCTCGGGGCTCATCTTTTTCACAAGCAGCAGGCAATAAAGGATGGATTTGGAGCTGAGAGGCAGGCATCCTACTTGGCAGAGACACACTCTGACGAGGCCCTCTCAGAACACTGGCATCTGTGCCCTGGCTGGTGTGGCTCAGTTGGTTGGGCATCATCTCATGCACCGAAAAGTTGCCGGTTTGATTCCCGGTCAGGGCACATGCCCAGGTTGTGGGGGCTCCATCCTCGGCAGGGGACGTGCGGGAAGCAGCCGATCTATGTCTCTCTCTCCCCCTCTCCCTTCTTCTCTCTCTAAAAATCAATTTTTAAAAATCTTTTGGAAAAGGACGCGGACATATTCGCTCCGTTATGTCTTCGCCCCTGTGCCCAGTTCTGTTCCCCCGTGATGATTTTCCCTACTTCCTCTTGGTTTTCTTTAACGACTTGAACTGATGTTCCTCTAGCTGGCGCCCGGCGCTGGGCTCGGCGGGGTGGAGAGCGTTGTTGCCGTGAGCGGACTCGTGCAGGTTCCACGGAAGGCCGAGGAGAGCGGCTCTGTCCTCCAAGGTAAGTCCTCGGGAGTGGGTTCTGGGGGCTTCTTTAGAAAATGGGGGCCCTCCGGTTCATTGCTTCGACTCTGGGGATTAAGGTCCCATTCTTCGTTGTCCTTGTCCACTCTTGAATTTCTGTGTCTTGTGCCTTAGAAAGTCTCTGAGCTCCTGTTTGGATGGAACTGTGTCTCTACCCGCCCCCCCCCCCGCAACTCATACATTGGTGCATGAACACCCCGTAGCTCAGACTGTGATCTTGTTTGGAGACGGTCTTTATAGAGGCAATAAGTCAGGTGAAGTCACTAGTGGGCTGTCGTCAATGTGCAGTGGGCAGTGTCCTTATAAGACGTGGAGATTTGGGTACAGACACATAGAGGTTGGCCATGTGAACATGAGGACAACTGCCCACAAGCTGAGGAGAGAGGCCAGATTCTCCCTCAGCCTCAGAGGGAACCAACCCGTGACCACCTCGATCTCGAACTTCCAGTCACCAGAACTGCGAGAGAACACATTTTGGCTGTTTCAGCCCCTTGGTGTGTGGTATTTTGTTATGACAACCCCAGGAAATGGATACAGCTCCCAAATGCAAGCAGGACCAGGATAGCACAGCCGTCCAGTGTGGCCTCTGGATTCGAATTGCTTTTAATCCCAGCCTCCCACTTACCAGCTGTGTGACCTTGAGCAAGTTGCTCAGCCTCTCTGTGCCTCCACTCTCTGAGAGAATACCAGTAACCACACAGTAGGCTTACTTACTTATTTACTTAATCGAGTGATATACTTGGACCACACAGAACAGCATTTAGCATCTGGTCAGGAGAGAGGGTCAGGGGAAAGCCAGCAGAGGAAGAGAGCAGGGCATCCCGAGGGGCCCCAAAGCCGGAGCTCGCTAGGTTGGGTCACGGCCATGGAGGACCCAGGGTGGGTAGGCATGTCTGGCCTCCGGATCCTCCATGTCAGAGACCCTCACCCGCTGACCTCCCCCGGCCTTCAGTCATCGCCAAACACAGCCCTGTGGGTGCACAGGAAGATGATGGGGTCCTGATGGGTGGAGAAACTGAGGCCCAGGGAGGAATGATCTCCAGATCACACAGTGAGGACACTTCTGAGCCAGAACTCGAACCCAGGTTTCCCCCAGCTCCAAATTCAGTGCCCTTACTCTGTGAAACACTGCCTCCTGGTGGCCACCTCGGCCAGAAGCGCTGGGGGGATTCTTGGTGTAGGAAAGTGAGCTTCCCGGGGCTGTCCAGGCCCCACACAGCACACCCCTCAGGAGTCGGTGTTCCCCTTGCCTCCCCTTTCCCACAGAGCAGCTGGGGGTTCCTGCGGATTGAGCCCCACTGTGTGCTAAGTACCTGTCATAGCACCCTCAGCTCAACCTTGGAAGGTGGGGGCTATCACCCCCTTCTAAGCGGGGTGGGGGTGGGGAATAGAGATGAAGCAAGGCTCAGAGAGGGAGAGAAACTCACCCAAGGCCACACAGTTTGGAGGCACCAGTGCTGGGGCTGGAATCAACACTGGAGGAAAGATGTGCCTGACACCCCCATCCCTGATCCCCGGGACCCCCCCCCCCCGCCAAAAAAAACCCACTCTCCTCCCTGGAAAAGGGAGTGCAGAGGGAGAGCCCCTCAAAGGAATACTAAGAGACAGGTGCTTACAGGAGGCGGGACTGGGAGACAAGAAAGGGGGGTGCCTCCTGGCTGAGTTTTATGTCTGGTGGGCAGTTGGGTCCCCTTCGAAGTGTAGGAGGGACACTCTGGAGCGACCTTTGTCACTCGCCACTCACTGTCCCTCTGTCATCTAAGGATCAGCGTGGGAGGAGATGGGGCAGGTTCTCTGAGTAATGGGCTGGGCGCTCTGGGTGGGTGTTGGGGGGCCAAGGCCCCGTGTTAATGAAGCTAAGCCACCCTGCCCAGGACTAAACTTTCCGCGGCTGTGTTTCAAGGTTCCAAAAAAAAAAGGGGGGGATTGGGAGGGGGGGCAGGAAGGGAGTGCGTTGTTATCATGCCTCTTGCTTCATTTGCATAAGGTGAAAAATGTTTCCATAGAAACAACCGGAGTCTGTAATTTTTGAATAACGATTTCTGCATAAAGCACAACCCGTCTTTTCACAAAAAGGAATTAAGAAATTCTCAGAAGCACTTCCCACCCCAACGGAGAGCCCAGCCGCCCGGTGCCAGGGAGGCCGCTGCAGGGGAGGGCCTTGGTTCAAGCCCCTGCCCTCTCTGGCCTCAGTTTCCCCACTTGTGAAGGGAGGACTAGATTAGGACCGGTGAGGCTGAACTTCACACGCATCAGAAGTGGAGGGTGAGGATGCTGGTGTGAAACCCCCTGTCCCTGGGCCCTCACTGGGGTTCCCAGGCAAAGGGTCTGGCTGAGTTTTAACAAACTCTCCACCAGAGTCTGAGACAGAGGTCTGAGGGCCATCCAGGCTGCAGGGGGAGATCTGGGGGGCCCTGCCTGCCTGCCCACCGCCTGTCCCCTCTGCGGACAAGTCCGGTGGTGTCAGCCCAGCTCGCTGGAGTGGAAGGCCCATGCCTCGCTTGGGCGCCTCTGCCCCCTGGTGGCCCGAGGGCATCTCAGCACTGCTGCCCAGGGCTCCACTGGGGCTGGTCTCCCTCCAGGGGCTGTGATCGGGGCTGTGATGCCGGGGCCTGAGGGTCAGGTTAGGCAGGGAGAGGGACCCTAAGACCATCCTGAGACCGGCCCTCCCGCCTAGGTCTTGGGGCAGACAGCCTCCTACAAATCGAGGGGCCCCGGGTGCCTAGAGGAGCACAGGTTCCTAGGTCTGCCTGCACCGCTCAGACTCGGGAGTCGGGATACGAAGGCTGAAGGGGACCGTGCAGAACCAAGAGGGCCTGGCCTGCTCCCTCGTGTAACAGATGGGGACACGGAGGCCCTGAGAGGGGCCCCGCATTCTGGGGCAGCCCCACCCAGAGGCCCTGCTCTGTCCCAGCCTAGGCCCCGGCTGCATGAGCCGCACGGCGGGGTGACTGGGCCTCGCAGGAGTCCAGGGCGTCTTTATTTATCCTCCTCGTTTAACTGTGGGGTGAAGTATTGTGCTGGGCTGCAGCTGAGCAGGCAGAAACACCCCGACTCCCGCTTAATTCTAGCCGGAGGAGACGGGAGCAATGAGCCGTGAGCTGCCCAGGGCTCGGCGCAGGGACGAGCTTCGCACGTCTCTGCCTTTTTAGTTTTAAGAAATACACATATGACGCCTCCCCGATTGAAGTATATCAACTCCAGGGGATGGTGACCTTTTGGGGTTAGGAGGGACTGCCGCAGCCCAGCACTCCTGGAGCCCTCCTCCTCCAGGAGGGCCCCGGATTGCCCCACGCTCACCCTAGAACCAGGTAGCTGGGCACAGTCTCCTCTTAGAGAGGTGGCACGGTGCAGGCAGAAACTGCAGACCACCTCGGTGTGGCACCTGGCCCGCTGCTGGTCCTGTGGGGCAGGGACCACCCTGAGGGTGCAGGGGAGAGAGAGAGAGAGAGAGAGAGAGAGAGAGAGAGAGAGAGAGAGAGAGAGAGAGATGGCTGACATGACGCTGGTGGCTCACACCGTCTGGGAGTCCAGAGGATGGGCCTCACCTGCCCAGCTGCTGCCCGCTGACGTCGCGTGGAGCTCGGGGCAGAGTAAGGAAGGACGGAACCAGATCGAGGGCGGCCTTTCGTCAGACGCGGTGAGATGGGGGGGGGAGGCGTGACCATGGGCGCTGCGGACAGGTGTGTGCCGCGTCGTTGGGAAAGAGCGCGCAGCTGGACCGAGTCCTCACCGGCTGGGTGACCCGGGGAAAGGGGCTTCGTCTCCCTGACCGTCCATTTCCTCACATGTGAAATGGGGCAGTGGGGAGGGCTGCTGGGAGGATTAAAAACGGGTGTGTCGCCCTGACTGGTTTGGCTCGGTGGATAGAGCACCGGCTTGTGGACGGAAGGGTCCCGGGTTCAATTCTGGTCAAGGCCATGTACCTTGGTTGCGGGCACATCCCCAGTGGGGGGGTGGGGGGTGCAGGAGGCAGCTGATGGATGTTTCTCTCTCGTCGATGTTTCTGACTCTCTGTCCCTCTCCCTTCCTCTCTGTAAAAATTCAATAATATTAAAACAAAAAACAAAAACAAAAACGAGTGTGTCGCCCTGGCCCGTGTGGCTCAGTGGATAGAGCATCGGCCTGCAGACTGAAGGGCCCCACATTCGATTCTGGTCAAGGGCACATGCCCAGGTTCCAGGCTTGATCCCCAGTAGGAGGCGTGCAGGAGGCAGCTGATCAGTGATTCTCTCTCATCATTGATATTTCTCTCTCTCGCTCCCTCTTCCTTCCTCTCTGAAATCAATAAAAATATATTTAAAAAGAAAAAACAAAACAAATGACTGTATCTGAGCAGCCAGCTCAGGGATGAGTTCCCCAGTTTGGAGGCAGTGAGAGGAGATGGGGTCTTGGAGGAGAGGGGCTGCCCGTGGGAGCGGAATCGCAGGTGTGTGGTGGCTCCGTCGCCAGGAAGGCAGCACTCGCTGCCTCGTCCCCGTTGGGTGCTGACGTCTCTGGCTGCTTGTTGGTGACGTGGGGAGACTGTCAGCCTCAGGGCGTTCTCATGGGAATGCAAGCCGCAGACAGGGCGAACGGTGACACCCCCATTGCATCTGGGAACGGTGACACCCCCATTGCATTTGGGAACGGTGACACCCCCCATTGCGACACAGGGCATGCTTCTGTGCACCCCACTCAACCCTCACAATCCCACGCGGAAGCAAGATGAGAGGTGGAGGCCGGGGGCAGAGGTGGCCGGCCCAAGGCCACACAGCAAGAGGCGTGGAAGCTCGGGTGGTGCCTCTCCATGGACACAGTTTGGAGGGGCCCCCGGGGCAAGTCGAGGGTGAATATTGAGAAATATTCCCAGCAAATGCCCCGCGGCCAGTCCAGCCTGTGAGCACCACTGGGACCAGGCCCGCGACCTCTCGTCCAGTGCTCCTCCCGGCAAAGCAGGCCCTCCCAAGGCCCCGGTGTCTGGGAGTGAGTTCCTCGCCACTGGAAGGAACCAAGATGCGGATGAGGGTTTCAAAATGGTTTTGCCCTGTGTGGCTGCAGCGCCCCTTCTGGAGCGGGAGGGAGGCAGGGACGTTCTTTCTTGGAGGCAGATGGGGGGACTGGGGGGACGAGACGGCCATTGACACGTTCCCTCCGCTCACGGTCAGGAACCTCTGCCTCCCGGCTCCCGGGGCAGATGAAAACTAATGACAGTCCCTGGAAGGGAAGAGGCGTGAAGGCCGCTCCAGGAGAGAGGCGAGCGGGGCACTGCGTGTCCTAAACTATCGTGCGGCAGCGACTCGCTCACGCCGCCGAGGCGCAGGGAGGAAGGCCCCGGGGAGCGAGATCATGTTTTTCTCGGAAAAACAGAAACTACTCGGAAACACTTTGGGAGCCGTCCTGAGAAGAAGGTGCAACCAGAAGACCGGAACCCGGGGCTCCTTGCCAGGAGGTGAGGGAGGAGAGGCGGCTCCAGTCTGAGGGGCAGGGGAGTGACGGATGGGAGGCGGGCTCTGAAGCCCCCGAGGGAGAGGACAAGGTGGTGGAGGTGCCCACTCAGCTGGGTCCTGTGCCAGCGGAGGGCACCCAGGTGGGCGCCCTGGCCCTGGGCAGGAGCCATGGAGGCGACGAAGGATTGAAAGCCAAGGATGTGATGAGGCCCTGGCTGGCTTTGGCATTCCCTTTGCTTGGGGTGAGGTTGCCTCGAGGGGGGATCCCTTGGGGGCCCTGGAAGGTGAGGGCATGTGAGAGGACAGCGATGATGGCATTTGAGGCACAGTGTCCCCTGAAGGAGGTATTGCTTTTGCTCTGGGTACAAAAGGCTAAGGCCCCCATTCTAGGACTTTTATTCATTCAACAAACATACACTGAGCTCTGTTCTGTGCTGGGCCCAGAGAAGCTCAAGGGGAGTAATTCGTGGCCCCAAGAAGCCCCCTGGCTTTTGCACAGGCTGAGTTGTGACAAACTGAAGTTTAGGTCAGGGTGGGGCCTGGACAAGGCAGAGGAGGGGGTGCTTGGACCAGCGAGGGATGGAGAGGAGCCTGAGTGGGCCACTGAGAGGTCTTGGGAAGCTAGCAGTAGGAGGAACCTTCTAGAAGGAGGATGCAGTCCAGCAAAGGCTTGGAGGCGATGGGGAGCCCCCAGCACTTGGGCTCTGCCAAGTCCCAGTGGTGTAGCCAGGGCACCCGTGTGGCCAGGGGGAGTATTGGGAAGGAGCAGGAGGAGTTGGGACCAATGACAGTGGGAAACCATTGGAGGGTCTTGCTGGGGTGAAGGTTCCATTTGAGATGAGGCTCAGGTAAAGGGAGAGCAGAGGCTGTGGCCCAAAGTCAAAGAGGAGGCCGCTGGGTCACAGGGAAGAGGATGGAGGTGCTAAGCTGGTTCCAAACTTGCCAGCCTCTGCTCTGACCCCTCAAGGCTTCTGTGGGTGGCTTCCCTCCTCCCCTACTCTCCTTCCTCCCCTCCCTCCTCATTTCTTCTCAGTTCTCCTTTCTCCCTGCTTTGACCTGCCCCTCCCTCCCCAACCCACCCCCCTCTCCCCTCCCTCCTACACCTTTCTCCCCCCCTCCCCAACAGCTGCAGCAGAAGGTCATGGTCCTTGGGCTGCAGCCCACAAGCAGAGGCTGCCTCAACCTCCCTCCCCTCCAGCCTTCTTGAGCCCTGCATGCCAGCCAGCCTGTGCACCCCTTCCCGGGCCTGGGCGCCACGTGGCTCTCCGCAGGGAGGAGAGGGAGCAGGGCAGGGTCCCCTAAGCTCAGTTATACTCGCCCTCCACGGGGCCCACCTGGCAGACGGGCCGGAGACCTGCTCTGCCCCCACAGTGAGGCCAGGGTGGGGAAGGCCTTCTGGAGAGCTTGGGTGCTGGACTGTGGGTGCACCAGGACCCCAGCCCCAAGGCAGGAGGGGCTGAGCCCCCTTCAGAAGAAAGCAGGGGGCTCAGAGGGAGTGTGACCGAGACTGCAGGCCCCAGGCTCCACGTAAGCAGACAGGCGCCCCTCTGCTCCCCTCTTGGCGGGGGACAGAGGTGAGCTCATCTCGGCTGTGGGCTTCTGCGAGGCCAGGAAAATCCTCTATAATCCCCTTCCCACCAGCCGGAGCGGGGCCTGGGCCCACCGCCGGGCAGGCCTGGCCCACAGCTGGGGGCATCTGCCATGCTGACCACTTCACCTCGGTCCGTGCCAAGACCCGTTCCGTTCCCCTCCAGCGGGGCCTCCCCCCTCCCTGGCTCAACTATCCTGGATGGGAGGCTCCTGAGGTCAGCTCGCCGCCCGCCAAGCGGCAGGGTGGATTTTCCATGCAGGGAGCCAAACCCCAGCTCTGGGCTCCACTTCCCTGCGAAAGTAAATCAGCAAGTCTGGAACCCATCAGCTGTCAGCGCGGA
This sequence comes from Murina feae, assembly GCA_004026665.1. Lineage (NCBI taxonomy): Eukaryota > Metazoa > Chordata > Mammalia > Chiroptera > Vespertilionidae > Murina > Murina feae. The sequence continues at coordinate 12,965 of PVJC01015561.1, read as the reverse complement.
TGGAGGGGCAGGGGCCCCTCGGCTGAGGAGGCCAAGATGGACGACGTGGCCAAGGGTTGGGCCTGGGAACGTGACCTAGTTCACGTCCTGCCTCAGCGCCCGCTCCCCGAAATCCAGGCTTGCTGAACTCGGGGGCCTGAGGGCTGCGGGGGCACCGGGGCAGGTGGCACAGAAGGGCCTCTTCACGGGGGGCAAGGGGAGGGCATGTGCATCCTGTGCTCAAAACTCAGTTCACCACCCAGTCAGTCAGTGGGTGGAGTTGCCCAGAACTGAAGTCTCCAGGGTGCCCGGGGGCTGTGCCCGGGGTCTCTAGGCCCATCACATCCTCTTCCACCAGGCAGCCCCCTGGCAATCTAGTCCACATCTTGGGCTTCTGAATGAGAAGTTGCTGGAATGCTGGGCCAGGTGCCCATACCGTGCAGCCACCCTCCTGTCCTCCCACCCCCGACTCTGCTATGTGAGCAGGAGCCCGGCAGCCTGCGTAGGGACGGGGGGTGGAGGGGCTGCCTGGCTGTGTAGGAAATGGCTGGTTTCAGGATGTCACCCAGCCTGCTGTCACCCAGCTCACAGACCTCCTTGCAGACCTGTAAGCTCCAGGCTCCAGCTGGGTTTCTGGGGACGGTCAGGGGTCTGATTGGAGTGGCCTCTCCACTGAGGGTGCCTCCTGAGAAGGACAGGGCAGGGCAAATGGCCCTGCAAAAGACCCCCTTCTGCAAGTCGGCACCACTCCAGGGAGGTTCCTTGGACTTGGCTTCACGAGGAAATAGAGGACAAGAGGCCGGAAGAGGGAAGGTGCCCCGGCCCAGGGCGCTGCTGGTGGAGGCAGAGCCGGTCGTGTGGGTGCCAGCCTCGAGTGCAGGCTGTCTCTCTTCCCAGGGCCACCTCAGCAAACCCTTCAAAAGAAACAAGGTCACAGTCCCGTGTGAGCCGGGGCGGGAAACGAAGGCAGCTCTGCTGTGTCGACTTGGGAACAACGCGGGTCCCAGCAATCGCGGATCCCGGGCGCCACTCCTGCCTGCGTAAGCAGATTCAGACGCTGCTCTGCAGCCCTCCTCCTCGTGCGTGCGCTGGGTGTTTGTGAATTTTTTTTAAGGGCCTCATCAAAGAAAATGCAATAATGATGTTTCTAATTTAACAGCAGTGCTTTAAAGAGATGAATTATTCACATCAGCGAGGAAACAGGGGCTCTGCGAACTGGGCCAGCTGAAGCCGTCCCTTCCTTGGGACTATTTTTATCTTTTACAGTCTTTCATCCCGGGAGCCTCGTGGTTCAGAAAGTACGGGGAGCCCAGCGCGCGGAGCCCAAGTTGGCAGGATGTCAAGGCTACAGCACTCAGCGTCTGGGAGCTTCTGCCTCGAGTGCAGAGCGCAGGGAACTCGAGGAAGTGCGCGCAGCGGCGGCGGCAGTGCCCGTGCGATGGTCCCGGAGTCCTGGGCACTTAACCGTGGAGAGTACCGGAGGCCTGGTGCCCCATCGGGGGCTCTGAGCACAAGGGAGACATTTGCCCTTTCCTCTGTCCTCGTCGCTTACTCCTGGGATTTCCTGGAGCGAAAGGGTGTGCGGCCCATGCAGGGCGCCTGGAGCAGCCGCCCTGAGAGAGGCTGCGAGGCTGCTCAGGGTCAAGTGTGGGCCAGCAGGGTCCCGAACTCCACAGGCCATGCCAGTGCGACGCTGCCAAACCCTTGCAGGCCCATGTGCTTTACCAAGCACCTGACTGTGCCGTCCAAGACAGCAGCCCGGACCTGGGGGTGGGGTGGGGGGGGGCTGTAGGGCACTTGAAATGTGGTTGGTCCCAGTGGAGACCGCACTGGGCAGCACAGACTCAGAGCCACGGGAGCATGGAAACTATGTCATTAGTACTTTCTTTTTATTTCGATCACATGTGGAGGGGACAATATTTTGGATCCTTTGGGTTAAATAAAATATATTGTTAACATGAATTTCTCCTGCTCGTTTTACTTATTTAAATGTGCCCACTAGAAGATTTCAAGTTACCCACGTGGTTCTCATCTGCGGCTCGACTTCTATTTCCATTGGGAGTCGCTGATCCAGAAGGGACCTAGGAGGCGATGCACAAAGGCTGTCTTTCGTCGGTGGAAGTACAGAAGACGTCCCCCCCTCCCCCCCGGCCTTGTGCTTTTGTTATGTGTGTGTTTTTTTTCCTGTATTTTCTTTACTTTGCTTCAAAACTAGCCACGTTTGCTTTCTATCAGAAAAGGCACAGCTGCTATTGTTTTTAACGAATCCCAGGGCTCTTCGGGAAGTGGAAGTGAGCTAAGCGGCGATAGTGTCACCCACCGTGTGGTGAGAACAGCGAAAGAATGGGGGGTGGGGTGGGGGCGGTGCTCTGAGGCCCACAGAGATTAGAGCTGGGGCTGGGGTTTGAGAGCTCAGGGCCCTGGCAGGCAGGAACCCAAAGGAGGGGTCACAGGGAGGTTTGTTGGTGTGACACAGGAAGTGGCACCAGCGAAGACGTTGGCCTAGCAGGGGAGCCTTATGGAGGCTACACCACAGGAAACTGCTCTCCCTTCCCGCTGGGGGCCAGCGTGGCAGTCCCCCCTCCCCTCGCCTGCAGAGGGGAGGCTGCTCTGGAGGGAGGCCAAGGTCGAGAGGCCCAGCAGGGAAGAAAGGGGCCCCCGGCTCCACCTCCCAGGCAAAACGATGTGAAAAACACAGTGAACCCTTGCTGAGCACGTCCTGCAGGGCCAGGCGCGGTTCCACATACTTGACACGGCTCTTCCTCGGGCCCCAGCCCCACGAGATAATCATTGTTATTATTACCATCTCATAGGGGGCGGGGGGCAGGGGGGCTGGAGTGCAGAGCCCCTTAGCGACTTGCCCTGGTCTCAGCTGGTAACCCAGGTCCCTGGCGGGTGAATTTACGCGTCCCAGCCACCGGGGGCGCCCTGCACAGCAGCCCGAGCCCCGGGCCAGGGCCGCGTGATCCTGCAGGAACAATGGGAACCACCACCCTTTAGGAAAGTAGAAAAGAAAGGTGAAATTAATCTTACTGATACATTTTCTTTCACTCAGTGTATCCAAAATAGTATCATTCTGACATGTAATTAACATGAGCGTGATGAATGAGATAGTTCACATTTTTTTGGTCGTCTTTGGAATCCGGCGTCGTGTTGCATAGTCTCTGCCTTTTAAACACTCAGTAGCCACATGTTGCTAGTGGCTACTGGCTTGGACCGTGCGGCTAGGGCCTGGAAACCTACGATCTAAGCACTAGCCTGGGGTGGCAGTCGGTCCCTCTCATCGGCCCGCCCTGTGCGTTGGTGCTGGCTGCCTTGGGGCTGGAGTGGAAGAGGCTTCTGAGGCAGCGTCCCCACTCAGTGCTGGAGGACGGGACTGATGAGCAGTGCCTGCGTGAACAAGGACAGGGACTGGGGCAGGGCCCAGGCCGCTCGCCTGCTGCTAGCGAGCCAAGGCTGCCTCTGCAACCCCGTGGTGGGCACAGGAGCACGCACTGAGGTCGCTGGTGAGCCGCCTTCTCTGTTTTGCTGTCTGCCTTGAGCCAGGCTCTGTGTACACAAGCCTGGGTTGTGGGCCCAGACCCTTGCACCTCCACTTTCTGGCTGTGTGACTCCAGATAAGCTACTTTACTTCTCTGAGCCTCAGTTTCCACACCTGAAAAATGGGCATAAGGACTGCGATGAGGAGTAAAGGAGATGAAGTGTGTAAGAGGCTGACACACAGTAAGTGTGGCATAAGAGGTGGCTCCCTGCTCTTCCATTTTTCAGTTCAGGGACCCCCCCCCCCCACAAACAACCTCCATTTCACTCAGAATAGGGCAAAGTCTATTCCCACCCGAAACCCTCTCAGGAGATGATTTCTCTGCCCCACCCAGGGCTGAGTGAGGTCTGCTGCTTTCTCCTGGACGTGCCTCTCTGAGGGCCCCTCTGTCAAGGCCAAGGACAGCCTCAGCCCTCAGCAGGCCAGCACAATAGCCTCAGGATCTCAGGCTCCGCTGGCAGGCACGTCCGTAGCCAGCTCCAAGTGGGGCCTCCACACCTATCAGGCGACCGAGGGAGCTGAGACACTGCCAGGCCCATGTTTTTAATTACTCCCTCCAGGACGCTGCAGGCAGGATGTCTTCCCAGCCGCCCTGCAGGACGCTGACTCTCCTCCAGCCAAGCGTGCAGCGGTCTCCCGTGGCCCCCACGACTTCACACCTTTCCCCCAACACCCCAGGTTCCCTTCTGGGGAGGAATTTACATCCAGCAACATCTGGCAGAAAATGAACGGTAAATGGCGAACGTGTCCGAGAGGCAGCGAGTGCAATTAAGGAGCAGCAAGCTTCCCTAAGTACGAAGGGGAAAGTGAGTCTCTGGCCAGCAGAGTTTAATCAAAATGTTTTATGCAAGATGTATTCCTGACCCTGACAAATATTCCCCCTCTTGCTGGAAATTAAACAAATATATTGTCAGCACAGATTCCAATGAGCGCATAAACAGATGTGGCCGGTGGAGTCAGGAGGTTACGGGTTTCAGCAAACGGAGATGAGCAAGGAGCAGGCGGACCCTCGCGCGCGGTCCCCTGGGCTTCGGGCAGCTCGGCTGTGTGGGGGCTGCGGGAAGCAGACCTTTCCGCCGCCTGTGGCATCTCGGGCCCCCACCCCCGAACCGGGCCCTCTCCTCTGTGCGGCCTTATCTTCTGAGTCACATCCGGAACTCACTGCTGTTCTGACTCATGCCACCCTGTCCTGCGCGCATTTGCTCCGGCATCTGTCTCCCCTGGCAGGCCGTGTCCAATCCGTCTTCACACCCCCTGGCACCGAGGACAATGCCTGGCGCTCGGAGGAGCTTGAACAACTGTTTGTGGGAGGAAGAGAAGGGAGGCGGGAGGGCTGGCAGGTGGTGAGGTACAGGGGTCCCATGGTCTAGCCCCTGTCCACTGTCAGAGTGTGGGGAGCAGAGGTTCAACTCTGCTGGGGTGCAGCTCTGGGAGGCTCAGTTTACCCATCAGGAAAGAGGTCCCATCACAGAATGACGCTACCCGGCTGACTTGAAGGTGGAGGGACCACGCCCAGAGACGTGGCAGGGGCGCCCGGAGAGGTGGCAGGGGCGCCCGGAGAGGTGGCAGGGGTGCCCGGAGAGGTGGCAGGGGTGCCCGGAGAGGTAGCAGGGGTGCCCGGAGAGGTGGCAGGAGTGCACGGAGAGGTGGCAGGGACGCCCGGATAGGAAGCCCATGGGGCAGCCAGGGCTTGTCTAGGATGCTGAATCTAACACCCCGATTTCTCTGTTACCTTCCCCCAGGTGTTTCTGGGAGAGCGTAGGCTCATGTGTTATCCCACTGGCTGTAGAAGAATCAGTCCCCAGCTTCGCCCCAGTCCCCCCGCCCCCGCCCCTGCCTCTGCCCCTGCCCCCACCCTGGGAATTCTGGCTCAGAAGAGGCAGGAAGGACCCTGTGTCTGGGAGAAACTGCCCAGGCCATTCTCATGCCTGGGAACACTGGGAGCAACGGGTGTGGACCATCCATCTTATAAATGACTGTAAATATTTGTGCCTTAGTCACAAGCACTTCCTTGCATCAAGGCGGGCAAAGCCGGTGGAGGGAGGAAGAAGCAAGATAAAATCAGCCTGGCCGGGGGGGCTGGGGGGCCACTCTGCATTCTCACTCTCCAGCCCTGCCCCCACCTCCTCCTGGGGGCCCCAGGGACTTCCACTGCACAAGGAGGCCGAGGCTGGGAGGAGCGCTCTCTGCACTAGCAGCTGCCCACCATGTCCCGCCACCTAGAAGCCTTCCTCTCTCTTGATGTTGGTCTCGTTATCTAAACACACTGGCTGCAGGGGTGAAGGGCAGCAGCCACCCAGGCGGGCATTGCAGAGTGATGGATTCTGGGGTCAGACAGGCTGGCGTCCTCCTTATGTTATTGATGCAGAAAAAGAGCTCAAGGTCAGAATGGCCCCCATCAACACCCTGGCGTTGAGTCTATGAAGCCGAACTCCTTCTTGAGCTGAGCCTCTCCTTATGAGACTAGGAGAGGACTCAGGGCAGTAATTAGAGGCTTCCAGCAGACAGTCTGAGCTGGGTCTTGAGGGGTGTGAGGGGACGATGGGGACAGCGGGTCTGGTGGGAGGTGCTGAGGTTGCTCTCACACCTCCTAAGCTCACCTCCTCACCCCACCCCTGCCTGCTTCTCCCTCATTCCTGGCCCCTCTCCAGCAGCCTGTGTGGGTGGTGACCACCATCACATTTGAACAGCACAGCGCCAGACTTGGGGGGCGCCTTTCCATTTTACAGATGAGTAAATCGAGCCCAGGGAGGCCAAGGACACCAGATGTCACCTTTGCCAGGAGCAAGCTGTCATTCCCATTTCTCAGGTGAAAAAACTGAGGCTAGCCATGCTGGCGTGGCACAGTGGTTAAGTGTTAACCTATGAACTAGGAGGTCAAGGTTCAATTCCTGGTCAGGGTTGCAGGCCTAATCTCCAGTAGGGGGCATGCAGGAGGCAGCCGATGAATGATTCTCTCTCATCAATGATGTTTCTCTCTCTCTCTCTCCCCCCTCCCTCTCTCTCTGAGGCTCAGAGAGATGCAGTGACTCACCCAAGGACGATGGCAGGAGCCCTGGCCCCAGCACCCACCCAGGGCCCCACAGCACCCGGTCACCCCAGCAGGCCCAGCCCCAGCGTGACCATTTTGATTTGTCTTGTGTTTGGGGGCCGGTGTGTGGGAGCAGGTTTGAAGAATCGTGCTTTAGAGCAAAAGGATTGAAGTTGCCAGACCCAGGCTGTCACCGTAGTGGGGAGACCACAGCCAAAGGGGGTGAGCCTGGCCCACACGGGCAGTGGGGAGGGAGGGTTGACTCTCTGTGGCCTGGGCTGGACGCAGATGGCCACCTGGTTGTGAAGAAGGGCAACAGGGCACCCTGCCTGCCGTGTCGGTCCCCCGTCACCCACTCCTGTTCCAGGAGGGACCCCGGCCCGGGACCGATTCCCCAGGCTTTCCCCGAGGAGCATCGATTCGCCACGGCCACAGATGGACCACGGGGTTCCCGGAGGCAGAAACGTACCCACGCTCGTTGCCAAAAGACCAAATGTGCCCTGGCCGGGTGGACATGGGGATTAGTGCCCTCCTGTCCCCCTCGCCACCATGTCTGCTCTCATCTCATAGGAACGTTCCCGTGGCAGTGCCAGGCAGTGCCAGGTGGCTGGCGCTCATGGACGGGGCCCCTTGGCTCATGGGGCCTGAGTTGCCATGGCCAGATCTTCCCATGGCCTGGTTGGCCTGCTCTGACCACCCGGCCAGTTGTGTCTACACCTGGGCCTCATCCACAGTGGGCGGGGCTAGGGGGCTCACCCCGGGCTTGAGTGAGCCGCTGGCCTGGGTCAGGGCTAGGGGTCAGGGGCCCGTGCCTCACGGATGTGCTGCACAGCTCTGCACAGGGGTGGACTTGCCAGGGAGACAGGCTGAGCCAGGGCAGGCACGGGGGTGACAGTGGCCACCAGGGAAACTGCTAGAATCAAGCTTTGAGGGGGAGCCCCACAGGCCACTGCCCTGCGGGGACGGGAGCACCCTAAACCCTCACATCACTCACACGCGCACCCTCCTATCCCACACCCTCTGGGTCTCTCCCTCACACGCAGGCCACGTCGGGAGGAAGGGGCCCGCCCTGTGTCCAGAGCCGTGCAGAGTGGGACAGTGCTGTCCAGGCCTAGGAGGGAGGCGGCCAGCTGCCACTGGGCAGTGTGGCCCGGACTGGGCCTCAGGGAAGACCCTTCCCCGCCCCTAGCACAGGCGGAGGTGCAGACCAGCTGGAAACATGGCTCCCACAGGCAGCTTGGTCTGTTTGAGTCGTGACGTCTGTCCTCCCGGTGTCCTGTGCCTGGCACATCCTGGGCTGGGGGTGTCTGCCCTTCCGAGGGGCTGGCGGCGGCTGGAATTGTCTCAGCCCCAAGCAGAGGCCCCCGGAGCAGCCCCAGCACCATTGTGCCTGACCCTGGAAGTGCCTTCCCAACACTGGGGACCAAGTCGCAGGGGGGCTGGTGGTGGGTGGGACTCGAGTTCTGCCCTGTGGGGTCAGATCTTTCCTCAGATCCTCAGAGACCCCAGCCCCAGGGGCCTGTCCGTGTGAGAGCCTCGGGCTCCATTTCCAGGTGCGGCCGTGGGAACCCAGCCCCTTTCCCAGCTGCACCCGTGGGAACCCAGATTGCTCTGGAGAGAACCTGGGAGAAGTGTCTGGGGAGGCCCTGTGCCCCAGGAGCCCCTCCCTCAGGATTCTGGGGGGTGGGGTCCCCAGCGCAGGCTGAGAACTTTTCCAGAAGGCTGGCTGTATGCTGGCGATGTGCACGTACAGGAATTCTTTCCTCTGACCCCGTGGCCTCTGTCAGGAGGCACCCTTGGCCGGGCAGGGGGCAGGGCAATGCAGGGCCTGTGCAGGGCCCCAAGGGGGGAGTCCCCCTCCCCTCCGGAGTCAGGGGGACCCAGTGGCCAGGTGCAGAGGAGCTTTGCTGCGAGGTCTGCAGTTGCTCAGGCCTGAGGTGAGGAGGGGGAGATGACCAGGTTATCACATATGGGACCGCTGGCCCAGCCTGCTTGTCATTCCACTCAAGCCTCTGTCTGCGCCGGCTTCCTGGAATTTCAGCCTGTCTCATAAACTGGCCATACGTCATGGGCCACACGGCCAGCGCAGGCCTCCGCCTCGGTGTCTGTTTTAATGGCTTTTCTTTAAGGAGGCCCAGGCCTGCTGCAGAGTCCCATGTGACAGAGCATCTTTCCAGCAGGGGGTCCGGGATGAAAAGCAAAGCATTGGGGGCAACGTATCTTCCCAGGTCTTCGCTCGCGCCGCTAGCCTGTCCCCAGCAACAGTGACTTCGGCCTGCCAGGTGCCAGGTCCCACCGATGAGGAAGACGGAGGGGCCGGGGGGCTTCTGACGGATGCTTCCTGGCCTTGACACAAGCCACGTCCCCGCTTCATCCTCCTCTCCTACCTGACAGACTCAGGTTCACCCTACAGCCCTGGGGAGGAAGCCACACGTATCTCACTTAGATGGAGCAGATGGAGGGGGAGTGCTTGGTCTGGGGGACTGCAAGGAGGCCACCCAGAAGAGGTGACGTGGGAGTTGGTTTCCGATGGGTGAAGAGGAGTTTGATGGTCAGATAAGGTGGAGAACAGCATTGCACAGCGAGGCAGCGGCATGTGAGCCCTGGAACTCTTGGAATGCAGCCAGACGTGGGAGGCCTACTGTGCGGGCTTTGAAGCCTGGTCAGAGTTAAGATTCAGGAGAGCTGGCCGATAGCATTGTCTACGTGGTTACTGCTGCATCTCGCACGCACGCACTGCATACGCTTACAAAAACTGAATGTTGAATGCTGCTTGGTATACAGGGAAAGAGGAATGACTGGGGGGAAAATGCCTTCTAAGCCCAGGATCTTTGCATATGCTGTTCCCTCTGTCTGAAACACTGTTCCACACCCCACTTCTGCCACCTGGCATCCTGAACTTGCTTTTGGGGTCCTTACCACCAACCTGCCCCAGGCTCAGTTTCCTTCCCAGGGCAAATGGGGGCTGATCTCACAGGCTGGCATTTGCCAAGAGCAGCCGGCGAGTCTCTTGCCATCTGTTACAAGAGGCGACTTTACTTTCCATCCCCTCAGCTCCTTCACAGGAAGGAAGGGGGCGGAGGCAGGCAGGACCCCTGTGCCTCTCCTAGGGGGCCAGCCCGCCCCCTCCCTCCTCCGGGGTCCTACCTTCTCCGGTGGCAGGAAGGGGAGGACCAGGCGGACTGTGTGGCGCAGTGCACCTCCCTTTCCCGCCCAGGATCAATCTGCTCTCATTAGCAGGCCACGCGCACAGTGTTTGCAGGAGGACTGACTTCCCAGCCGCTGGTACTGCAGGGGAAATTTCCCTTAATTATTTTTTTATAGCCGAACTTTTGTGTGAGAGGGTTTGTTATTATCCCTTCCTCGCTGGAGAGTCATAAGCCTGCAAGAAGCGCCATAAATAAAACTTTACTTAATATTCAAAGTCCGAGCGATGGGATGATGGATGGGGGGGAGGGGGAGGCGGCCCTCCCCCCCGGCGGCGGTGGTGGCGGCGGTGGTGGTGGCGGCGGCGGCGGCCTGCCTTGCTGGGCAAGGCAATTACTTGGAGCTCGCTGTAATCAGGCCCGCGTCCTTGCTCTGCACTTTGTTTTTCCAACTTTCTCATTTAAAACCCGGATGGGCGACATCGCATCCCATTTGTATTGTGTCGAGCGAGATTACTCGGGTGCTGCTGTGCGCCGGGCCACCGCGATGGCAATATTTTACCTGCGCGTCTGCCTTTGAAACGTCGACGCCTGGCAAGGCAGCGACAGGGCCATGATTTGATCCCCAGATTCCGGGGCTTTGGGGACAAATGCCTTGGCGGTGGAATTAATTTTTCTCGAGGAATGGGAGAGCTGTAACTTTTCCCTCTATTATTTCAGAACCGCCAGGCTGATTCTCCGGGGAGCCTGCTGGAGCTCCAGCTGGGGAAATGGAAACAATGGGGGCCCTGCTGTGAGTCCCTGCCCGGCTCTGGGCTGCAGTTGTCTTACCCAGAAAATAGAGGGGCTAGTCAAGAACGTGATGCCTTGACCCCCCATACCCGAGTTGGCATTTTGTTGACCACCTACTATGTGCCTGGCACTGTGCTAGGCCCTTAATGTGTACCATGGTGAGAAAAACCACAGCCACCCGAGACACAGGTCCGCCGACAACTCATTCAACAAGTATTTCTTGAGGCCCTACTGTGTGCCGAGAGCAGCGGTAGGCACGGAGTGACAGTGATGAACAAGAGAGGTGAGATGCTGGCTCTCCTGGAGCTTCTGTTCTGGAAGTGAAGACAGAATAAACATGGCAGCAGGCAGCTCATTCCGAGGAGGAGGGCAGGCCGGGATGCTTTGGAGAAAGTGAGACGCGTAGGTGCGACCCGAGAGGGTAAAAATGAGAGAGCGACCGTGATGACAGCCTCTCTGAGGCCGTGGAACCCAGAGCCCGAGGGATGGCACCGAGGCCCGGGCCGTCGATCTGGAGCAGACATCCCTCATCCTTTGGCAAATGTGCTCTTTGAAAGAACTGAAAAGGCTAACAGCTTCTGCAGGCTCCCGGCTAGCTGCCAGCGAGCAGCTTGGGCAACAAGGATGCTGGTCATTAGGTGCAGACGGATGAGGATGCGCATTATCTCGCTCCTCAGGGCCCGACGCCCTGGCCGCCCTGCCAGCCCTCCCGGCTCCACAGATAACTGAGCTGTGTGCTCGGGTCACACGAACACTTTGTGCTTGGCCCTGGGCTGAGCTGGGGCTCGGAAGCAGCTCGGCTCCTGAAGACCCCTAATTGCAGGTGGCCGGACAGGCAGCCCCTCCCCTCTCCCTCCTGCGGGCTCGGGTTGGTAACAGAGTGACGGGGCAGGGGACAGCAAGAGCCCGCGGTCTCCTCCACTAACCACAGCACCGCCTCCTCTTGCTAAGTGAGAAAAGAGCCTTGTTTGTGGAAGCCGATGTCCGCTGGGTTGGCTGTATGTGACTTGTCTCCAAGTTCATTCCTAATTTGTAAGTCCGTGGACTGGCCACGAGGAAGTCAGAACACATTCTGAAAGTTCAGTCACTTGAGTTGTGTTAACGACATTGCAGGGCCTCCTGCTCGGAGTCCTTGAGAAGTGCCCTAGAAGTGACCACTCCCTCCCCCGGCCCTCCACCCCTGACTTTGGCCATCCTTGGTCAGAGCGTGTTACCCGCAAGCTCTTGAGCCCAGCAGGAGCCGGCGTGGGAAGTGCTGCTTGTTGAGGGGCTGAGTGAGGTGCGTGAGTGTGTGGGAGCCTGACAAGATGGACCTCAACATCCTCTCGGATCCTTGAGTTCATCAGATTCTTCCTTAAAACTGGGGCGAGTGTGGGCAACGTTAGGAATCCAGTTGGTGGTGAGCTAGGAGACCGGTTCTCTGGGGAATAAAACCCCTGATTTGTAGCATTTGCCAATTTCCCTGGTGTAAATGCTCTGACGATGACCAGCTTCACGCTGTCCCGTGTTCAGCAGCCAACTCACAAAATCTCTTGAAAATTTAACATTTAGTTTTTGTGAGCCGGAGCCAGTCAATCCAGCGTATCACTCATTCCACTCTCTGTCCTTCCTCCCTTCCTCCCTCCCTCCTTCCCTCCCTCTCTCCCTCCCTTCCTCCTTCCCTCCCTCTCTCCCTCCCTCTCTCCTTCCCTCCCTCTCTCCTTCCTCCTTCCTACCTTTCCTCCTCTCCTTCCTCTGTCCCCATTTTCTCCTCCAATATTTCCTGGGGATCCACCATTGCCTGCCAAGTCTTGCCTGGGTGTTGGGACCCTGGTAGAAGGGACTGACCCTTAAGGAGCTGCTGGTCTGCTGGGGACAGATGGTGAAATTAACATGGTGGTGGGTGCTCGCACTTTGATGAGGGAGGAACCAGAGGAGGGGCTCCTTGAGGGAGGCAGTAGGGGCAGATTTCCTGGAGGAAGGAAGAGATGTCTCAACAGAGACCCACAGGAGTGAGTTTTGCCTGGCAGAGGCCGGCGGGGAGGGAGAAACTGGGGCGGCTGGACTTGTGCACTGGAGACTGGAGAGGAGGGGCCCGAGGGTGGGCAGTGGAGATCCCGAGAGGGGCTTGGACTTTGTCCCAAGGGCAATGTAAGCCACTTACTTTTAAGTGGGGCACGATGACATTGGCATTTTAATGTGCTTCCCCCAGTGCAGAGAGGGGGGAGTCGGGGGCAGGGAGCCGCGGCTGCAGGTGGAGGGACCGAGTACTGCAGACTCATGCCCATGACATGGGGGTGCAGGGGGTCACCCGGCTCAGCCGACAATTGCTGGTGCCGTATCCCAAGATGGAAGAATGAGAGGAGAGGTTTGGAGAAAGAAGAGACACTTGCTGATCTGCCCTATTAGTCTGCCCTACTCTTCTCCTGGCTCCTCCTCTTTTTGGGGGGCGGGGGGAGCCTCTATTCCAGGGCCAGGGGGCATTGCATAAGGCATA
>PVJC01015560.1:0-34886 GCA_004026665.1 Murina feae | reverse complement strand
AGAGATAAACCAGGACTGAGCCCAGGAACTTGAATAATTTTGGTGTTCAGTCCCAAGATGGGAAAAGTACCTGGCACACATGCACATGAGTGCAGGCATGCACATACAAGAGCATGAATCCCTTTGGGTTGGCAAATTTGGATGCTAAAGTCAGAGGGAATGGATGTGGCCAATGGGACTGGTTCCCATGAGAAAGGGGGGGGAGGGACACAGCACCAGCAACCAGGAGTGGGAAAGAAGAGGGTCACAGAATCGAAGTGATAGCAAAGAATGAGCACGTGGAGCAGGATGGAGCAGATGGGATGAGGCAGAAGCCTGGGCGTGGGATGGGAAAGGGCCTGCACGTGCAAAAGAGAGACAGTGGGGGCATGCAACGTCAGGGATGGCGAGGACCAGGACAAGTGAAAACCGAAAATAAACCCCATAACTGTGTCCAAACACCCACACCCAAAACCTGCCTCCAAAGGGCCACATCAAGGTAGTTTACACAATGCACGTGCGCACACACACACACACACACACAGGAACACAGACACACACACCCAGAAACTCACGGACATGTACAGACACACAGGCACACAGATGCACACACAGGCACTCACATATAGACCCACGCACACAGCCACACAGCCACATGGCCACAGATACACACAGATACACAACTTTCAAACACATCCCTAGGACAGTCTGGCTTGATTCTCTCCACAGGAACGATGTCTGATGTAGGGAAATGGGTAAGAAACCCAAGTTCTGCTGATAAAACTTGGGATCGGAAAGCAGCAACAAACTTTATATTTACAGAGAAAACCAGAGGACTCTAGGTCCCAGGAGGCCGTAAATAAAAAGTCCATGTGCTTTAACCCTATGCATATTGACTCTGCCTGGAAAACAGGCTCCGTAGAGTAACTGGATCCAGTTGGGCAGCACCTGGTGCCCAGGAGCCACATGGTGATGACTTGTGTCAGTGCCTGGATGCAGGAGCCCCTCCAGGAAGACCAGAGACTATGGTGGAGGGATGTGGGCCATTAAGGAAATGGCAGGGAGGCTCACAACAAGCTGGACACTCATCTCTTCACATCCTCCCTCCCACATCAGGTCCCTCTGACATACTCTTGCTTGGAACCCAGGGACTCTCCTTGGCAGTTACACAACTATAGTAAAGTAAAAAGGGTCTCTCTCTCCCCTGCCAACATCTGAACTCCAGGAGGACATGGAGTGTGCATGTCTTGCTCACTTCTGACTCCCAGTTCACAGCATATAGTAAATGCTCAACAGTTAATAGAAAATTAAGAATGGATGAATAACTTGGCACTATTGGAGTCAGCAAAGGCAGTTGGATGCCAAAAACAGTGGTGAGCAGGCTCCTTAGTTGGGAAGTTCCTGTCCTCATCCATGGACACTCAGGTGTCATTTGAGTCCTGGCCCTGCTTGCAAGCTCTTAACACACCACCCCCCAAGCCAAAGCAGGGCTCACCTGAGTCTCTGAGTCACTCAGAGAAATCCACATTATACATCAAATCTGCCAAGCTGGGGAAAACCCTGTCAGAGGGACACCATGAGGGGTCAAATCACTGAGATGGGCCCTTGATAAGTTGTACAATTTCCAATCCATATCCCAATTTTTCATTGTGTTCCTCACCCTGTTCTTCCCTTCAGATGGCCTCAACCAACCCTCTCTTCTCCACAGCTTCCACGGGCCCTCCAAGGCCCTCCATCTATTTCATCCCTTTCCTATAAAACATCTGTTCTTAGATTAAAGGCTGATATCAAGAATGTCAAGATTTCCATTTTCAGAAAATATGGAGTAAAATGAACCAAAATTACATTCCCTCCTGAAACAAACAAACAAACAAAAAACCAGACTAACTATATAAGACAATGGTTCTCACACACTGGACGTTAAGTAACAAGGACAATGATCCCTGAGAAAGGGATCACCTGCGGGGCGGGGTGGGGTGAGGGGCTATGATTGCCCACCTTCCTGCCTGGATAGCATATCCCGATGGCAGAGTAGGGAAGGGGAGCCCAGAAAGAGCTGGTTGTCTCCCAGAACTGAGGGGACAAAGTTGGGGTCCAGGGAGACCACAGTGTGGTGGGCAGCCTTGACACACTTGAGGTGACTCAGAGTGACCACCACCTCCTGGATTCACACCTCTGTGGAGTCTTCTCCCACCTGGTCCCAAGTCTTGTCTCTGTGACCAGTAGCACACAGTCAAGTGATGGTATGTGAGGATGGCAGGTTATAAGAGATGGAGGCTTTCATCTTGAACTCTCTCTCTCTATCTATCTATCTATCTATCTATCTTGATCTATCACTCTCTCATCACTCGCTCTCAGAGAAGTTAGGTGCCATGGAATGTAATCAGTTCTTAGGGAAAACCCCCATAGTGAGAAATGGAAGCTTATGCCAAAAATCACATAGGGGAGCCCTGGCCGGTGTGGCTTGGTTGGTTAGAACATCATCTTGTGCACTGAAGGGCTGTGGTTCGATTCCTGGTCAGGGCACATACCCAGATTGCAGGTTCAATCCGTGGTTGGGGAGCATAAGGGAGGTAAACAATCAATGTTTCTCTCTCATGTAGATGTTTCTCTCTTTCTCCCTCTCCCTTCCTCTCTCTGAATCAAAGAAAAATATATCCTTAGGTAAAGATTAAAATAAAATAAAGTGAGTGAGCTTGGGAGCACTTTCAGATGACCACAGCCATGGTCAACAACCTGACTACAGCCTCATGAGAGACCCTGAGTCAGAATCACTCAGGCAGGCTGCTCCCAATAACAATCCATAGGAATTAAATGAGATATTTGCTGTTTCAATGATGCCATCAGAAATCTACACAGATGAAGGAAAGGTGTCAGATATAGGTCAATATGTAAATAAATATAAAATACTTTTATCTTTATTTTATAAATCTTTTTAAAGATAAAAAACTATTTTAATCAAGCATCATAACATAGTATTATGGTTTTATGATATGTATAAAAGTAGACATAAGACAATGATAGTAAAGGCCAGAAAGGGGAAATTGTAGTTGATTGTTGAAAGATTCATGTACTATATAGCTTGACAATAGACTATGAAGTACTAAAAATGTATATTATAACACTAATATAATTACTAAAAAAGGGACTATATAGTTAATAAGTCAATATAGGAGACAAAAATGGAATAATAGAAATTAATTCAAAAAAAAGGAAGACAAGGATAACAAAGAAAATATGGGATAAATAAAAAAACAAATGTCAAGGTATTCAAACCCAGCCATATCAACATTGGATTAAATATAAATGACACAAATATTATAATTAAAAGGCAGATTACTAGGCTGCATAAACAAGCAAGACAACTATACAATGCTGCCTATTCTATTCTAAGAGATCTATTCTAAATATAATAGCACATCAGTTTAAAAGTAAAAATGTGTGGATGTAAAAATACCATGCAAATATCTAGCAAAAGAAAGCTGCAGTGGAGTGACTATACGGAAATCAAAGTCCATTTCAGAGCAAATATTGCCAGGGATACAGAATGTCAGTTCATTTTGATAGAAGTGTCAGTTTGTCAGGAGCACTCACAATTATGTTGATGCATCTAATAACAAAGCTTCAAAATGCATGAAGTTGTGAAACTATATGAAGAAGTAGATAAACTGTGATTATAGTCAGAGACTTCAGCACAATGATCTGGGTCGACATAGAGGCACATATAGAGCCCATCAAGTCTTGGCTGTGAGATTGGGGTCTAAGATGAATGAAGAAAGGGGATTAAAATCAACAAGAGAATTCTGACCCAAGGTAGAGGACACAGCTCAGGTTAAGCCTGTAGAGGGAAAACCCAACAAGCCGTCAGTGGAAATCATGTTCTTTTATGGGGTGCTGAGGAAAGCATTCAACAGATCCATGCATTGGAGATTGTGGTGTAGCAAGATTTATTTGGGTGGAAATCTGCCCCTGTGCTTCCAATGTTCCACCTTCATCAAAGCCAAAACAAAGGCCAGTGTCCAGAGTTTCTGTTTCATAATAAAGTTTTGTCCTTTGGAGCCTGTGCTATCTGCTGAGGGGCCAGGTGGCCTCTATCCCTGCATGGCTGTGTGTATTCCCTGGGATTATATTATCTCGGGTTTGGAAAGGACTAGGAACTTTTTCAAAATAACCAATTGACATCCCAAGCTTTTGTGGACTCCTGACGGGTCCACCCCCTTGCCACTTGATTCCTTTTTCAGGTTGGACAGACAGGCCGCTATCGACTTTATTTTGGCTCCCTCTATGGTCTTTACTTTGGCTCCTATTGCTCATGTGCTTACCTTCTTCCCCTTCACTGTTCTATCCCTTCCCCCAGTGATCTGCAGGGAATGGACCTGTGGTTCCCTGGGGAGTGTGTGAAGCTATAATTTCCTGGTGAAGCAAGCAGATTCAGTGTCCATTTCAGCTCCCTAGCCCATTAGGCTCAACAATGTCTGATGCCCTTTGCTTCCTTCCCTTCACACCTATGCTAACAAACAAATAGAGGACAAACCATCTTTATCCTTCTCTCATCACCATGATTTGAACGCTTTGGCTCCTAGAAGTCTCTCGGGACAGGGAACAACTGGCAGGTGCTGTCATTCCAGACACCAGCTCCGCTGCCCTACTCTCCAGATCTCCTGCCCCATGACCTGGGGCTTTCACCCAGAGATAGAAACTTAGTTTATTTTATAACTCTCTTGAGTTTATTTTTTAACTCTCATATAAAAAACTGCCCATGTTTAAATTTGATACGCTTTTTATACACCCATGAAACTGTCACCACAATCATGATAATGAATACATCTGCCACCTCCAGAAGTTTCCTCATTCCCCTTCATAATCCCTTCCTCCCACCTGTCCTGCCCTCATCCATGACTCCAGGCCATATATAAAAATATATATAAATATATAATGTGTAATATAAATATAAATATATAATATATAATGTAAATATATAATGTAAATATATGATATATGATGTAAATATATGATATAATGTAAATATATGATATATAATGTAAGTATATGATATATAATGTATAATATATAATATATAATATCCTATATAATAAAGAGTTAATATCCAAGTTGACCCTCACTCCATCATGCAGTCACAAAATGGCTGTGCCCACAGTGGAGGTGGGATTCCCGTAATGAGGTGGAATGAGCAATCAGCAGAGACCTGAGGCTGCGTGGCACTGGGCTGGAGTGAGGGACCTGAGGCTGTGCACCCCACCTGGCATGGCTTGACGTGGGTGGGGCTGCCTGAGTCTGGATCTCGCCCAATGGGAGTGGGGCAGGCCGGGTCTGGCTCTCCTGCAATTTCTAGATGCACACGGGTGGGCAGGGCCTTGACTCTGGGTCCCGAAGTGCACCCCAGACTCTTACAGGAGGAAGATTTTCATATACATTTTACTAAATTTCTTTCACCTCTGACACTTCTATTATAGAGAAAAGGCAAATAGCAATATTAACATATTTCCTCTAATTAATTCCCTTCTAATATGCACTAATTTCACGCACTGGGCCACTAGTATAATAAATATATGCTATATGATATATGATATATGATGTGTAATGTGTAATGTATAATGTATAATCCTATCTAATAAAAGAGTAATATGCAAATTAGGCTTCACTCTGTGACAAAGATGGCCACCCCCACGGCCACAAGATCATGGTGCCTATAGACACAAGATGGTTTCCCCCATAGCCACAAGATACCAGCGCCCATAGCCACATCCTATCTAATAAAAGAGTAATTAGGCATCACTCCATTACAAAGATGGCCAGACCCATAGCTACAAGATCGTGGTGCCCAGTCCAGCTCAACCCTGCCACTGGTCACGCCTGTTAGCCAGGCAGGTGGCAGGGGAGTTGAGGGACCTGAAGGGTGGAATAGGTGATCAGAGGGGGCTGGGGGTCCCCTACCCACACCAGATGCCTTCACCAGAGGGCTCAGGCTTGAGCAAGGGCAGAGCCAGTGATTGGAGGGGGCAGGGGCAAAGCCAGTGATTGGAAGCTGCCCTACCCAGGTATAAGGCCTAAGCCAGAGGCCTGAAGCCTGGGCAGGGGCAAGGCCGGAGATCACAGGGGCCTGGGCTCTACAGAGCCAGTGAACAGAGGGGAAGAAGTGGAACCTGAGATCACAAGGGTCTGGGCACCAGTGGAGCTTGCAAAGCAGGGGCCTGGGGGTCCCCTGCCCAGGCCTGCAGCCTTGGTGAGAGGCTGCCAGTGGGGCAAGGGAAGAGCCAGAAATGGCAGGGGCAGGATCAGAGCCGGTGATCACAAAGGCCTGGGCTCTGTGAAGCCAGCGATCAGAGAGGTTTGGGGGGTCATATGCCCAGGCCTGCAGACTCAGGCAGAGGTTAAAAGCCTGGGCAGGCGTGGAGCTGGGATTGGAGGGGCAGGGGTAGAGCTGGTGATCAGAGTGAACTACAGAGGAAACACCTTTTCTGACCACTCATTGGCTAAGCTCCCTGTATGCCACTGGTAATATTCTTAGTAACTTGCATAATAAGAATACAAAAAGGCAATCTAGGATTTTTCTACCACACTCCTGGAGAAAAAAAAATGAAGGTCCACTGCTGGAGGGCTAAGAAATGTCATATCCTGCCCCAGCTGGTTTGGCTCAGTGCATAATGCCTCAGCCTGCTGACTGCAGGGTCTGGGTTCAATTCTGACAAAGGGCATGTACCTATGTTGCAGGCTCCTCCCTGGCTGGGGCCCAGGTCAGGGCATATGCAGGAGGCAACCAATCAAAGTGTTCCTCTCACTTTAATGTTTCTCTCTGTTTTTCCCTTCTCTTCCACATTCTCTAAAAATCAATGGAAACATATCCTCAGGAGAGGATAAAAAAAAAAAGAAAGAAAGAAATGTCATATCCTATGAAATACACATCTTGAAAATGCCTAAAGAAAGTTATCATTTCTTCATGGTGCAGGGACTGGAGTCCATGTTGATGAAAACACCTTGGTGGCTGTGGTGACTGGCAGTGGCTGCAGCAGCAGAATGATGGGGCTGGTGGCTTCCCCTGATTAGCCTGGTCGCTTCCCACAAAGGGAGGCCAGACTGTGCTTAGGACCGCTCCCCAAGGGGAGCAGGGAGCAGCCATCAGTAGGACACTGCCTGAGGGCTCCCAATATGTGAGAGGGGGCAGGCTGGGCTGAGGAACCCCCCCCTTCCACAGTGTACGAATTTCGTGCACCAGAACCCTAGTGTAACATGTAACATGTAGCATGTAACATATAACATATAACATGTAATATGTAATATATAATATACTTGGGGCCCAGTGCACAAAAATTTGTGCACTCGGGAGGTCCATCAGCCTGGCCTGTGCCTTCTCACAGTCTGGGACCCCTCTGGGGATGTCCACCTGCTGGCGTGCCTGATCAGCCTGGGTGAGGGGCTGGTGGCTGCTTGCAGGTTGGCCAAGACCCCCAGTGTGGACCCTCACCCCATTGGAGTGTGGCCAGTCTGGATGACAGGCTGAGGGCCATTTTCAGGCTGCCCACAGCCCCTTCAGGTTTGGGGTCTCTACTGGGGTGCCTGGGCAGCCTGGGTGAGGAGCTGAGGGGCATTTTCAGGCTGCCCACAGTCCCTTCAGGTTTTGGGTTCCTACTGGGGTACCTGGCCAGCCTGGGTGAGGGGATGATGGCTGTTTGCAGGCTGGCCAAGCCCCCCAGTGGGGTCCCTCACCCCATTGGTGTGTGGCCAGCCTGGGTGCAGGCTTGAGGGCTGTTTTCAGGCTTTCAGGCTACCCACAGCTCCCATTGACTCAATGTCCCAGTAAGGCTGGCTGGAAGCAAGTTTCTGGGGTTTATTTATCTTCCATAATTGATACACTGTTCCTTTAAGCCAAGGCCTAGGCAGGTAATGGAGCCTCTTGTTGGCTTCAGCTCCATGGCTTCTATAATTGAAAAAATGTTGCCTTAGTAGACTCTAGGCAGGCAGTTTCCTCCATCGCTGGTGCAATGGAAGCCTGCTGTTTGTTTCAGCTCCAAGGCAGCTATAATTGCAACTATGTTGCAATAATGTTGCCTGGATCCGGTAGAAGCCCAGCCATCTGGCAGACAGTTTACTCCTGGTGCAACAGAAGCCTCCTGCTTACTCCAGCTCCATGACTGCTGGCCTCCATCTTGGCTGGGTTAATTTGCATACAGCTGCTCTGATTGGCTGGTGGGCATGAGTTAGGCATCCCATAGAAATGGTCAATTTTAATATTACTCTGTTATTAGATTAGATAATATAATATATAACATATAACATATAACATATAACATATAACATGTTATATGTTATATTATCTAATATATACAATATATAATATATAATGTGTAATGTGTAATGTATAATGTATAATCACCTTTGTCTGGTTTCTATAATTTAGCATAATTGTTTGAAATTTACTATCATTTTGTGTATCGACAATTCACTTTCTTTTATTGCTGAGTGGTATTTCATTGGATGGTTGATGTAAGAGGATTTATCTACCAGTTCACTTGTTTGTGAACATTTGGGTGTTTTGTTTTTCATCTTGGGCTATAACAAATATGACTGCTGTATACATTTGAGTGCAAGTTTTTTAGGAACAGATGTTTGGGTATACACCAAGGAAGTGGAATGGACCACATAGTAGGTGTATCTTTAACTTTTTAGACTGTTTTCCAAAGTGGTCATGTAATTCTATCTCCAGCAGCAGTGTAAGAGAGTTTTGGCTCACCCCTCTCTTCGCTCTCACCAGATAAGGTCAGTTTCCTCAAAATCAGCCATTCTTGTGGGTGTATAGTGATATCTCACTGTGCTTTGATTTGGCATTTCCTCGGCAACATGTGCTGAGCACCCTCTCATGTGCTTATTTGCCACCCATATATCTGCTTTTTCAATTATTTTGGTCATTTTTTCATTGAATTCTTTGAGTTACAATTGAGTTGTAAAGCAAGATAAGGGGGGAAAGAGAAATAGAGAGGGCTATTTTTGATAGGATGACTAGAGAAGGTCTTTCTAGGTAAGCAATATGTAAACTGAAGGAAGTAAGGAAGTAAGCCATAAGTATTGTTGAAAGAAGGCCTTCCCAGTAGGAATACAGAAAGTGCAAAGGCCCTGAGGCAGAGGCATGCTTGTTGTGCCTAAGGGCCAGGAAGGAGGCCAGCAGGGCTGACTTGGAGGTGAGAGCGAGAAACTTTATATAAAGAAATCTACTTTGCAGAACAGTAAAGTGAACACCCAAATCTTAAAAGACCTACCATACAGTAGACATTCAATTAAAAATAAAAACAGTTTAATCTGAACATTTACTTTTTAGACTTCTTGCCCTCTTCCTTCACTATACTTACTCTTGAATGTTCACTTCAAGCAACTCTTTACCATTCTCAGGGCTTTATTCTCTAAGATGTGCCTCCCAGGGGCCTGCAGATTCTCTCCACCCCCCCGGCCCCCCCACGAAGGATGAAGGCCTGGCAGGAGGAGCAGGGCCTTGGAACAGGCAGCAGGGAGGATCCCTTAATCAAGGATTATTTAAACTGCTTGACTTCATCTACCATTATGATGGGACATAAAATTTTAAGGGCTTTTGAAGGAAACAAATCTATGATCCAACTCTATACAAGTTTTATAAATCCAAAGAGGCAATTTATCATCTCTCAATAAATGTGTCACTTCTGCACACTCTTTGGAAAACTTGAAAACCCCAGATATACTCTCAGCATTAGGCTTGTGCTTCTCTCCTCAGACGCTGGCATGGCTTCCCCCTGGCACCCCTGCTTCATTCCCCGAGTCTCCAGCCCTGCCTCCACTCCCTCAGTTGCTGGGGAGCCCCACATTGTTTTGCAGAATCTGCAAATGTGCAGGAAAGTTCCCTGGGCCCCAGTTTCTCATCTAGGAAGTAAGGAGATTGGATCACATGACTTGAAAGGGCCCGCCCTGTTCCAGTGACCCTAGAGGCACCCAGCCTGCAGCCAAGACTGCTGACTGTGCAGGCTTATGGATAGGCTACAGGGCTAGGAAGTCAAGGTCAGATAAAGACGTGAGGAAGGAGCTTTCCTGAGGACGTGCAAGGCCGGTCATGTCCTTGGGCATTAGTCAGGGAATGCACAACTCCGTTGTGCGGCAATGGGACCAACTTTGTAACATTTGCTAAGTGAAGGAAGGCAGACCGAGAAGGCCCACGTAGCATGATTCCATTCATACGAATGCCCGGAATAGACAAATCCACACAAGCAGAAAGGGGATGGGTGGCTGCCAGGGCCTGAGCAAGGAGGGGGAACTGGGGCTGACTGCTAATTAGAGCCATTCTTTCTGGGGTGATAGAAATTTTTTGAAATTAGATAGCAGTAATGGTTGCAAAAATATAGTAAATATGCTGAAAACCACTGAACTGTGTATTTGAAATGATGGATTTTATGAGCATTATGCCTCAGGTTAAAAATATATAGCTCTTAACTGCAGATCTTGGCAAGTCAGAGAGTTGGCTGAGCACAGTGGGCAGAGGACCAGCTCAACGGAGCTGGGGAGCTCATCCTGCTTAGGGACAGGCGAGAGGCTCAGATGCAAAAGGCAGCCGGACAGGCCTCCCGACCCGACCTGAAGGCTGCTCCGCTCTTAACAAGGCCCAGCTGCAGGGTGGTCAGGCCCAAGCCCAAAACCCTAGAGGCAGAGCTTCTCATGGTGTGGCCTAGGACTTCCTGTGTCAGAACTAACGGGGGCTTGTTAGTAAAGCAGACCCCCGCCCCACCCCAGAGGGACCGAACTGCATTTTTATTTTCCACAGGCTCTCTAAGTAATTCTTTCTGCACTCTCAAGTCTGAAAAACATTTTGAGCTAGAGTGCTTTTCAAACTCTAAAGGGCGTTAAAGCACCTGGAGATCTCATTAAAATGTAGACAGTTCTCATCCAGTGGGTCTGGGTGGGGCCTGAGAGTCTACATTCCTAATAAGCCCTTGGGCTGCCAACACTGCTGGTCCATGGATTCCACTCTGAGTAGCAAGGACTAGGACAGCTTCTCAAACTTGGCTGCATGTTGCAATCACCTGGAAAGTTCTAACAATGACTGAGGCCTGGTCTCCTCTGAGATTCTGAATTGGTCTTTGGGGTGGTCTAGGCATCAGAGTTTTTAAAACTCCTCTCCCCACCCCCACCCCCACGCCAGGTGATTCACCACTGTAGCAGCGGGAGACCGGCATTCTAGCAGGTGTCTAGGTGGATTGAGGAGTGCAAATCCAGGGAACCAATGTCTATGGGTAGGGACAATGCAGAGGGACAGAGGGGTAGGAACACTTCAACTTTGTCTGTACACACTGGAGGTGCCTGGGGCAGAGCCCAGAGCCCAAGAAAGGGGGCCTGGTGCCAGAAGATCATCCCAAGCCCAGCAGATGGGGAGCCTCAGTCCTATGTGCTCTGAACCTGAGCTTGTCAGTGAGTCCATCAGAAGTCCAGAGAGAGGAAGCTTCATGCCCTCTTCCTTACCCAGAATGTCCCAATTATTGGAATCACCTTAAATCCAAGGAATCGCATTGCCAGAGAGGTCTGAGAGGGAGGGGGGTATCTGGAGGGTGTCACCTCCTGGACCCCTTCATCCCTGTATGTCCCCAGCTGCAGTGGCAATTGGTTCTGATTGGAGAAGGTTGAAGGATGGGAACCTCCACATCCTTTAGGTTTGCATGGGGGTCTCGTGGCGTTTGGGGAAAGATGCGCACACCAGGAGAAAGAAAAACGTAAAGAGTAGGAAATGCAAGGACTGTTTGCCTGAAAGCCGGAGGCAGATGCTAAAAACATAACACACGGGCACTTTGGCAAGAGTGGGCATAGAGCAGAAATACAGGCTGTATTTCAGTGGGAAATAAAAATGTGTCTGTAATTAATGATCCTCTAGGAACACATGGCCCTTATTAATGTAGCGATTTGGACAAACATCATTCACTAGATATCAGGAGGCTTGCACTGCCAGAACGGACTTTCATCTGGAGGAGGATTCGGGAAGTCAGGGAATGAAGGAGGCACAGGGGACGGGTTCTCAAGGGTGTCCAGGATGGGACACTGGGAGCCGGCAGGGGCTGGACCAAGAAGCCCCATCAATCTGCTGGGACACTGAGGAGAAGTAACTGCCTTCGCCTGCCATGCTGAAGCATCCCATCTGGACGCCACGATCACAAGACTGTGTGTGTAGGCTATGGAGCCAGATGGCCTGGTTCCTATCTAGTCTTCCCGCTTTGCTGGGTGACCTCGGTGGAGTTGCTTGTGGTCCCTGTGCCTCAGTGTGCCGTTTGTAAAAAAGAGCTTAATAATTGTACCTACTCATAGAATTACCTAAAGTGCTTTAGCGCAGGGCTGGCCTATAGCAAGCGCTAAATGGTTTTTTATTATCATCAGCAGATTTCATCAGTGCATAAATGGGAATGATAATAGCAACACAGGACACACGAGGTTTTCTGTAGAAACGCTTGCTAAGTTGTCTTCCCCACTAGCTGTGTGAGAGTCTTGTGACAAAAGAGGAAAGAGCGAAGCACAGATGGCCTAGTTCCTACTCAGCACACACATGGGATTCAGGGACAGAAATACTAGTACTAATCAGGGAAACAGAG
Organism: Murina feae; assembly: GCA_004026665.1. Classification (NCBI taxonomy): domain Eukaryota; kingdom Metazoa; phylum Chordata; class Mammalia; order Chiroptera; family Vespertilionidae; genus Murina; species Murina feae. The sequence continues at coordinate 22,302 of PVJC01015560.1, read as the reverse complement.
TCACAGAGTGTCTCAGGGCAGCGGCAGTAACCGTGGAAGGCTGACCTAGAGAAACTGAAAGAATAGGGCTGGCGTCCAGTCCTAACCCTCATTTCTCATCTGGAAAATAACTCCTCAGATAGTTTCTAAGGGCCCTGAAGTCTAATATATGTATATATATATATATATATATATATATATATATATATATATATATATACAGCACACAGGCCAAGTACATTTGGAGAATTAGACCTGGGAATGTTGAGACTGTACGTCAACGATTCCTATGTCCTCCCAAGACAACCCCCCAGATGCTGGCTTCTAAGGTCCAGACACAGCCCGGCCATGACACCTCCACCCTCCTGAGCTGTCCTCCCTGAAAGGCCTAGAGAACAAGTCATAAGCCCATTACCCATCTTTCCCAAGCTCCATCCAGGGGCCCGTGTGACCCCAAATAGTGCCACATTGAGCCTCCTCTCCACTAATTTTAAATTATCTCTCCTGTATCACCAGATGTTCTTCCTGGATCCTCCCCTTCGACTTAGCAGCATGCTCAAGTCTGCCTCGTCCCAAAACAAGTAGAAAAAGAAACAGTGCTTCTTTCTGTTTCTACTCCTGGCTTCCTTTCCCTGGCAGGCAAGCATCTTGAAAAATAATCGCCACTGGCTGTCTCTGTTGCTCATTTCCCAACCAATTCCAGAGGCATCACTTGCTTCAAACCCTGCCATTCCGTGGAAACCACTCTGACCACATCCATCATCAACGCTACTGCCAACACCAGGAAGCTTTTCCCATGACCGATCTTAACACTCAGCTGAGTTTAAAGGGCTGGCCACTCTCTCTTTAGCACCCACCTCCTTGAGTTTACTTGGTGCAGGTTCCTTCTGGCTCTGTTCTGCCTCTTTGACAATAGGTGATGGTTGGACCCCTTCCATCCCCCACACCTAATTGCTCATACCGTCTAGGATACTGCATTTGTCCACCTTCTCCTCTTTTTTGCATCCTTTTATGCAAGATAGCATTCATTCCCATGCTTTCAACTAGCAGCTTGATAATTATTCCAAATCTTCATTTCCACCAACACCACTCTCCTAAGATATAAGACCTGAGTAGAATAAAGTAAGCTATAAACCCACATAGTATTCCATATCTTTGGATTAATTCTCCATAGATACCTCAAATGCGGTATATCCTAGACATCATCTCACGTTATTTCTCCACCCTCACACCCCACTCTCTCTTCTTCCCATGCTCCTTGTCTCTGGTGCATCACCCCATCTGCTGTGCATCACTCATCGCTCCATCCATCTTATCCCCAATTGTCTCCAAGCCCTGCTGACTTTACCTCCAAAATATCTCATTCTTCAGTCCTCTCCCCAGTCCGTACCCACTGATACTGCCTTAGTTCTGGCGAACCTCTCACCGGGGTGTGTCAATAGTCTCCTAACTGGCCTTAATGTCTCAGTTTCTCCAATCCACCTGCCTCATCACTACACAAGTGATTGCTCTGTATACATAATCATATCTTTTGCCTCACTGCAAGTCCTTCATTGACTTCCCTTACCTGTAACACAAATGTCAATCAATTGCCTGTCTTTCCATATCTGACTTTTCATAATCTGAGCCATCCTCCCCCATCATTTGCTGAATTACTTTAAATTTCCCAACACACTTGGCAATGCTATGCCTGCAAGACCCCTTTCTAGAATGCTCTGATCCCAGTCAGGAGGACAGGTGTGAGGCTAGTTACTTACTTCCTTCTCTTCCACTCTTTTCTGGACTTGATTATTGACATGTAACCTATCAGCCACTCTTCATACAGCCAGACCCTCCCCTCCTGCCATGGCTTGTTCCTGACAACATCCTAGTGAGGCATCAGCTCTCAGGAAACTTTAGAGCCTGGCTGAGGTGGCTCAGTGGTTGAGCATCGACCTGTGAACCAGGAAGTTGTGGTCTGATTCTCGGTCAGGACACGTCTGGATTGCAGAATCCATCCCCCGTGTGGGGCGTGCAGGAGGCAGCTGATCAATGATTCTCTCTCTTCACTGATGTTTCTATCTCCCTCACTCGTTCTCTCTGAAATCAATAAAAATACATTTTTTAAAAAGAAAACTTCAAAGATTCATTAAGGGAAAATGATGATTAACAAATAGCAGGTGGAGGCATTGTTCTAAGTATTTCTTCTTTCATAAAATTATATTTATGATGAAGCATTTGTATTTATTTTTCTTATATAGAGGAAACTAACTGAATCATAACAAATCCATACACAAGTAATATAACTTATTTTTACAGGTAAAAACAAAAAAGCAAGTTTGTATTATAACTTTTAAATTGATATTGGTTATCACTTTTTTACTTCAGAAAAGACAGGCACAGAGGCTGTGCTTCACATCCTGGTGGCAGCTTCCAGAATTGCATACAGATCAGGAATTTTGAATTCATGTGCACAGAAGAGTCACATTGTTGGCAGTAAGGGAGTCCATGGGCTATAGACTTGAGGAATCAACAGCTAATCCTCACTCTAGTAAATATTCCATATAGACTCTGTATTGTCAAATCTTCCAAAAGTTCAAAAGAAGTTGATTTGCTCATATTTTTCTGTTTGTAAAGTGAGCACTTATATTATTATATTGAAACTAGGGGCCCGGTGCACAAAAATTTGTGCACTTGGATGGTTCCTCAGCCCGGCCTGTGCTTTCTCGCAGTCTGGGACCCCTCTAGGGATGTCCACCTGCTGGCATGCCTGGTCAGCCTGGGTGACGGGCTGAGGGCTGTTTTCAGGCTGTCCACAGCCCCTTCAGGTTTTGGGTCGCTAGTGGGTTGCCTGGGTAGTCTGAATGAGGAGCTGAGGGGCGTTTTCAGGCTGCCCACAGTCCCTTCAGGTTTTGGGTCCCTACTGGGGTACCTGGCCAGCCTGGGTGAGGGGCTGATGGCTGTTTGCAGGCTGGCCAAGCCCCCCCAGTGGGAACCCTCATCCCATTGGAGTGTGGCCAGCATGGATGACAGGCTGAGGGGTGTTTTCAGGCTTTCGGGCTGCCCACATCTCCCATTGACCCAATGTCACAGCAAGGCTGGCTGGAAGCAGGTTTCTGGGGTTTGTTTATCTTCTATAATTGATACTGTTCCTTTAAGCCAAGGCCTAGGCAGTTAACGAAGCCTCCTGTTGGCTTCAGCTCTGTGGCTTCTATAATAGAAAGAATGTTGCCTTAGTAGACTCTAGGCAGGCAGTTTTCTCCATCGCTGGTGCAACGGAAGCCTGCTGTTTGCTTCAGCTCCAAGGCTTCTATAATTGCAACAATGTTGCAACTACATTGTTGCCTTGAGCACAGTGAGGCCTAGCTGGCTGGCAGGCAGCTTACTCCTGGTGCAATGGAAGCCGCCTATTTACTCTAGCTCCGTGACTGCTGGCCTCCATCTTGGCTGGGTTAATTTGCATACAGCTGCTCTGATTGGCTGGTGGGCGTGGCTCAGGCATCCTGTAGAAATAGTCAATTTCAATATTACTCTTTTATTAGATTAGATCTTTTATCTGTTCTAATATAGGCAATGAACCTATATATTTTCCTCTAAGCTCTGTTTTAGCTGCATCCCATAAATTTTAATATGTCACTTTCTCTTTTTTATCAGTCCAACGTTTTTCTAATATCCCTTGTGGATTCCTTCGTAGGTCCAAAAGTTATTAAGAAGTTACTTTGTTCAATTTCAAAAATATTTGCTGATATAACAAACTTCTTCTTCTTTTTTTATTTTTTAATATAGTTCTGTTGTAGACACAGAACATACTTTAAATAATTTTAATATTTTTATATTGACTGAAACGTAATAAAACCTAGCATTTGGCCTTTCTTGGAAAATGTTTCATATGCCATTGAAGATAGTTCATATTCTTTTGGGGTGGTATTTTCTGTAAATATGTATAATCATATTGGTCAATACAGTTGTTGAAGTATTACATATCCTTACCAATTTTCTATCTGTTTTTTCAAATATTGTAAGTATGGTATTGATATTTCCAATTATAATTATTGAATTGTCAACTTTCATGAATTCTGACAGTTTTATGTAAATATATTTTGGTCTTGTTAAGCTCATAGATATACATTTTAATGATCATGGCTTCCTGACAAATTGGGCCCTTTATTATTATGAAATGCCTCTATTCTTCTCTAATAATATTTAAAATATATTGTGTCTGATAATAATATAGGCACTTCAGCTCTCATATGGCTACTGTTTGCATGCTGTATCTTTTCCATCCTATTAATTACAAATTGTTGTGTTTTGAACCTGAAATACGTCTTTTATAAATAAGATATAGATAAATCTTATTGATTTTAACCAGTCTGACAAATTTCCCTTTTTATTGGACTATAATGTCCATCCAAATCTAACATAATTATTATGTTTTATTTCACATCTGCTATCTTGTTTTTTGTTTTCTTTATATCTCATGGGATTTATTTTTTTCTATCTATTTTCCATTTATACCTTTTTTTAGTTTTAAACTATTTTTTGCTTAGTTTCTCTTTTGCTTTGGATTCCATTGTTTTAATCCCTATGTTGAATTTTATGATATATTTTTCAGTTATTTTCTCAGTGGTTACTCTATGAATTATAATATATATCTTAACACAACATATTTCAAGTTGTACTTACTAAATTCTGGTAAAATATAACAACTTGCTACAGAGAGAGGAAGGAAGAGGGAGAGAGAGAGGGGAAAAAAAAACATTAATGTGAGAGTGAAGCATCAATCTGCTGCCTTCAGCACACCCCCACTGCTAGGGATCAAGCCTGTAACTGGGCATGTGCCCTGACCAAGAATCCTTTTGTGCACAGGACAACATCCAACTGAGTCACACTGGCCAGGGCTAGGTTGGATAATTTTTAAATGATCTGTCTACAAGTCCATTGACTTTTTTTTTCTTGTCACCTCAAGTTTGCTATTAAGCCCATGGAGCAAGATTTTTATACAATTTTACTTTTCAATTCCAAAATTTTCATTTGTTTTTTGTTCAAAGTTCTTTGATAATATTTTGAGATTCTTTGTTTGTTGAATTATTGTCATCATTTATTCTTTAAAACACTTACACAAATTTCTTTGAAGTCTTGGTGAAATATTTTATTTAGGCCCACTTAGAGTTTGTCTCTACTGATTCTTTTGTTTTGCTTTGTTTTTCTGACTTTACTCTCATGGTGTTGAATACTGGATATATTTTGTGAATATACTGTAGCAACTCTGGTCAGACTATGACATCCCACCCTGAGGCCCTGCAACTTCCCACCAAGCTGGGCACATACCCTTACCTTATGCATCTTTGCCTATGGACTTAAGACTGACTTATGTGAAAGAGAAAGGGGTTAGAATAAATAAGAAAAGAAAGAGCATTGTGAAGAAGCTTATCACTTCTTCGAACATCAATTCCAATTTGTACAACAGAAAAATAATAACTCTGCCACAGGTTGTAGGGACAAAAAATTCAAAAACATTACACAACCATGAATCCCTTTTAACTTTGGAGAGCACATTCACATTTACTGTCTCAGCGTTTGATCATGCATCACATTCCCACAGAGCCCCATGTTTTCTCCAAAAATTTCATCTTGAATATATATATATATATATATATATATATATATATATATATATATATGCCATTTATAAAATTCAAAAACATTACACAAACATGAGAGAATACTATTGATATTAATATTCTTTTATTATTGTTTTCTTCTTTAGCGAATAATTAACCTCAAATGTAATGTCTTGGAAAAGTCATAGATAAGTGGGAAAAAAAGTCAGAAGGGAGCACCCAGAAGAAATATGTCGTTGACAAAGAGAAAATCACCAGAAGCAACAGAAAAAGAGAAAATAAAAATAAAAACAGAAGCGAGAAAAGGAACTAAATGGAGAGAGAGGAGAAAAAGAAAGGAGAAAAAAAGCAGTCTTCACACTCATTCTCTTTATCTAACCAGAAACAACACTAAAGTTGTTATTAATGTTGTAAACCTTGTAATAAAAATTTTAAAGGTCCCATGGGGCCCTTTAATTTATTTATTCTAGTTCTATAGATTAGACCCCCATTCCTCTTCCTGAGCAGCCAGATCAGTACCTTGTAAAGAGGAGAAATCATTTTCCTGCCAGCTAGGTAACAGGAAGAGTGGGTCATGTCCAGAGTATTGGTCTACTTAGTACATGTCGTCCCCTTTCCCATTCTTCTCTTACTCCCTTACCGACAGGCTGCCTCCCAGCTCACTCTGCTCTGCCTCTCCCCTGCCAGAGCCTGGTGGCCTCACATGGGGCTGCAGGTAGCAGTAGTCAAACCAGGTGTCCAGGGAGATCCCAGATGACACAGAAGCACCTGCCTTCTCCTTCACCAGCTTGTTAGGATGCTGTAAAATGGGGTCACTTTCAAGGGAGGGGGCAAGACAGAAAGGGGTACTTCATGTGATTCGAGTTTTAAGTTGCAGTCTCATCTCCACAATGGCTCCCAGCAACCATGAATCCCTTTTAACTTTGGAGAGCACATTCACATTTACTGTCTCAGCGTTTGATCATGCATCACATTCCCACAGAGCCCCATGTTTTCTCCAAAAATTTCATCTTGAATATTTGAGTTTTGTCTTTCCACTCTAAAGCAAATAAAAATATATTTCATACAACTGGATAATCACTAATAAATTAATCTGAAATATCATTTGGTTGCCTAGGGTTAAATTTGTGTTAATAATCACAAAAAAGAAATACTGTGCTAATTGTCTTGTACTAATAAAAAAAAAGAATAAATTATGTTTAGTTACCAAACACAGGCCAAATACTGTCAATCAAAAGAATTGAAATTAAGGCAGCCAATATTATTGCAAGTAACAATTAATTTTCATTTTTTAAAAAATATTATTTAGTTAATTTTGGTTAATGTTATTAGTTTTGCTTGTATTTAATTTATAAATTTGATTTGTTTTTATAATAATATGAGAAGTATAAGCATAAGGAGTGTATGCCTAGTTTAATGTTTGTAAATATGTAAATATTATTATAAAAACAAATTGATTTGTTTTTATAATAATATGAGAAGTCTAAGCATAAGGAGTATATGCCTAGTTTAATGTTTGTAAATATATAAGTAATGATACAATAAAAATACTTTAAGTCAACAATGTAGAGGGGAGGGAGTACAAAATTACTTTTTTCTTTTAAAAGGCTTTTACTTACTACTGAAATTTTGAGGAAGGGTGGGTATGGCCTCCTTGCTCATCACCATAGCCCAACAGGGAAAGTAGGCATATTTTCCTCAGATATGATGATCTCAGTTGACTCAGAGGTTGAGTGATAAGTCCAAAGGGGCATGACAAGAGCAGATTATTCATCAGGGATTGGACTCCCAGGACGACCCCCCCACCTGAATCATGCAGGCTTCTCTCTAGGCACAAGTCAAGGGGTCATAGAACCTGAGCATAAGGGAAACTTGGCTCAGCCAAACTTTTTTAGAGGTGTGCTACCGTCTGAGACTCTTTTTAAAAAATATTTTTTTATTGATTTCATAGAGGAAAGGAGAGGAAGAGAGAGGTAGAAACATCAATGATGAGAGAGAATCATTGACTGGCTGCCTCTTGCATGACCCACACCTTGGATTAAGCCCACAACCTGGGCATGTGCCCTTGACTGGAATCAAACCCAGGATCCCTAAGTCTGCAGGCCAACACTCAATCCACTGAGCCAAACCAGGTAGGACCAGTCTGAGACTCTTACCATCCAGTTCTCCTTCCTTTTCTCTCTCCTTTAGAGAGGAAAGACCTGTTCTAGGTTGAATAATGCCCCCTGGAAACATCTTCGTAATCCACAGAACCTGCGGATATGTTACCTTTTATGGTAAAAGGAACATTGCAAGTGTGATTAAGTTAAGGATGTTGAGATGCGAGATGATCCTGGAACATGCCAGGCCCATGTAATCACTCTTAGAAGAAAGAAGCAGGAGGAGCAGAGAAGGTGGGGTGACAACAGGAGCAGAAGCAAGAAGGATGCAATCATGGTGCAGGAGACAGAAGAGGGCCGGGAACGGAGGCATACAGGGGACCTCTGGAAGCTGGAAAGGGTAAAGGACAGATTCCCCCGTGGGCCTTCCAGAAGGAACACAGCCCTGCCGACACCTCGATCTTAGCCAGTGAGACTTCTGACCTCCAGCACTAAAGGACTCAGTAAAGGAATCAGTGTGTGCTGTTTTAAACCTCTAAGTTTATGGTGATTTGTGACAGCAGGAATAGGAACTGATATAAACCTGCATATAGTCTGATGACTCCTTGCCTCTTCCAACTCCCCCCTCTTTTCCCAGACAGGTGTTTCCCCTCAGTAAATTTCTTGCACATCCAATCCGATTTTGGTATTTGCTTTTAGGAGGATCCAAACTAACACAAGGGGTGCTGGGAGTGGGGGTTGAGAAAACAGGCAGTGAGGTGGGGCTTTGGACTGGCTCTCTCCTCTGTCCTGAGTAGTAATTGGTTCAGAAACAGGCTGTAGTCAAAGGGAATGGCCCAATTGCTAACAATCTCCCTGGGGCTCAACCGGGAAAACATCTCAGTGCAGGGGGCATGCTTGTAGGTGGAGAAAAGTCCTAGTAGAGTCAAGACTCACCATAGCACCAACAATGGCACAGGAAACATGGAGAAACTGTGCCTTCAAAGAAAGTGGAGATGGCTGGTTACTCATAAGTTGTGTTGATCCCTGCAAAGGGATACTGAAAAAAAGTAGGTAATGGCTAAGTGTGCAAATTTCATAAAGCACCCTGATATTCTGTAGTGGAGGAGTAGACACAACTGAGAAACAGGCTCCAGCAACACTTGAAACCTCAGGCAAGGCAGGTATGTTACATTAAGGTCAGGGCACTTGTGGGCAGAACCGGGACCCTGAAACATCTGGATAGATACTCCCGAGGATGTTCTGTGGGCTCTGCTGAACCTTCAGAGCTTGCAGAAGGGCCCACTTTTCCCTTTCACTGTGATAGAAGGTGCTATAAGGAATTCCCTCCCCACAATACAGCAAGCGCCTCTCTCAGCAGCTAGCCCCACCTCCTCTCCTGGCTTTGAGATTGACAACTAGGATTAATTTCAGCATAATGATGTGGCTACAGACATGCTGAGCCTAATAAGGGAGAGAAAATGACTATACACCAAAGTTTTAAGAGTTAGCTGGCAGATACCAGCAGGAACCAGGCGAATACAACTGGGATTAAATGTTGTGTAATCTTCATGTGAGATTATATAAAGTGGAATCCACTTACTAGGGATGCTTTCTTTGGAGGCAAGATTTAGCACCTAGCAAGGACCCATGAATGTGGCAAACTTGCTGCTGAGTGGAGAGGAGCCTTTAGAAACCTAGAAAAAGAGAGAGCCAACACAGTAAAACCAGTCGTCCCAGAGGAAGACAGAGGAAGGAATAAAGAGGGGTGGGGTCCATGGAAGGGCCTAAAGGACACCCAAGAGAGCTGACCCACAGGTAACTGTGGGTACAGCTAATAGAGAGCATGGTTTCCATAGGAACAAAAAATACAGGCAGCAAACAAAGATGCTGCTTGGCATCAATAACCATGAAATGGTAACAAAGGAGGAAGAGGAGGCCGAGGGTGGTCATCCTAATAAGAAGTCACAAGCCCTTACTCAGGTCCCAAAGCTGAGACCCAAAACCCATTGACTGAGGAGCAAGGACCCTACAGTACTCTGGTAAGTATATTCTGTGATGACTGCTCCAGCTCCTTCCCAAAGGGACCTACAGTCATTTACCTGGATGACTATACATGAGGTGAAGGGGAAAACCAAGTTATTTTGAGGATTATTAGAAACAGGATCTGAGTTAATATTGATATTCAAAGACTCAATGCATGAACCTGCTCTGCCTGTTTGGGTGACAGCTGAAAGAGGCCAGGCAAAAACAGATCTAGTTGAAGTCTGACTCCAGGTGGGTTGCTGAGTCCAGGAACCCACCTAGTTCTCTGCCCATAGTATGTAATTGGGATGATATACTTGATGTTTTAAGCAACCTTTATATTAGGGGAAGCCTCTGAAACTTCCCACCATTTGCTACAGTAGTAAATCATAAACATTATAGCATGGAAAACAAGAACAAAGCTGAAGGCATCACATTTCCTGATTTCAAAATATATTACAAAGCCACAGTAATTAAAACAGTATGATACTGGCATAAAGAAAAACATATTGACCAATGGAACAGAACAGAGAGCTCAGAGATAAACCCACACATATATGGTGAACTGATCTTCAACAAGAAAGCCAAGAATACATTATAGGGAAAGGGTGGTCTCCTCAAAAGTGGTGTTGAAAAAACTGGATGCCCACATGCAAAATATTGAAATTAGACCCTTATCTTGGACCACCCACAGAAAATCAACTCACATGGACTAAAGACTTAAATGCGATGTGAAATTGTAAGACTCCTGGAAGAAAACAGAGAAGAAAAGCTTCATGCCATTGATTTTAGAAATGATTGGATGGATATAGCAGCAAAAGTACAGGTAGCAAAAGCAAATTAGACCCGTGGGACTACATCCAACAAAAATGCTCCTACACAGCAAAGAAAACATCTAAGAATGTGAAAAGGCAACCTACAGGAGGGAAGAAAACATTTGCAAGCCATATATTTGATATGGGGTTAATTTAAAAAATGTGTAAAGAAATCCTATAATTCAAAAGCAAAAAAAAAAAAAAGAAATAAAAATGGACAAAAAGACATGAGTAGATATTTGTAAAGAAATCATATAAATAGCCAAGATATGTATAAAAAGGTGCTCAACTTCACTAATCACCGGGAACATGCAAAGCAAAATCACAATGAGATATGGCATTATATCTATTAGAATGGCTATTTAATAAAATTTTTTAATACAGTAACTGTTGGCAAGGATGTGGAGTAGTTAGGACCCTTATACACTATTGGTAGGAATAAAAAATGATGCAGCTATGGAAAACAGTATGGAGCTTTCTCAAAAAATTAAAAATAGAACTATAATATAATTGGGCAATCCTACTTCTTGGTATTCATCCAAAATATTTGAACTCAGGAATCAAAAGGATATAGCACACCCATGTTCATCACAGTGCTATGTATAATAGTGAGGATGTGGAGACAACCCAAGTGTCCATTAAAAGATGAATAGATAAAAAAAATTGTAGTGGAATATTAATAAGCCTTTAAGATGAAGAAAATTCTGTAATATGCAATAACACAGATGAACCTGGAGGGCATCCACCACCTAAGTGAAGTGAAATAGTCACAAGAAAAATATGCATCATTTCACCTATATGAGATATCTAAAGTAAATTCACAGACACAAAAACTGGAATGGTCATTTCCAGGGGCTGAGGGAGGGGGAAATGGGACTTGTTAATAAATGTGTATAAATTTTCAGTTATGCAAGGTGACTATGTTTTAGAGGTCAGATTTGCAATAATACCACTATAGATAACAATATATAGTACACACTTTACAATCTGCTAAGAGAGTAGATCTCACATTAATTGTTCTTACCAAAATAAATAATTAATTAATTTAATTAAAAATGTTGCAGAGCCAGTGATAGAGGTTGGAGCCATTTTTTAAAAATACTCTTTAAAAACTTTTAAATATTTTCTATTTATTAATTAATTAATTATTTATTTATTTATTTATTTATTTATTGTTTCAGAAAGAAGAAGGGAGAGGGAAAGAGAAAGAGAGACATCTATGATGAGAGAGAATCATTGATTGGCTGCCTTCTGCACTTCAGTCTTCAGCCCTACTAGGCTGGAGCCAGCAACCGGAGCATGTGCCATGATCGTGAACCAAACCGTGACCTCCTGTTCATGGCCCAACACTGAACCACTGACCCACACTAGCCTGGCTGGAGCCATTCTTAAAGACATAAAGAAAGTAGAGAGAGTGGCCGCTATCTATCAAACTTCCACTGATTGGCCAGAAACTGGATGAAACTCTACAGAAACTGTATAAACACTGGAGAATGACTTCCAACTACTGTAGGCTAACCCCAATTGTTGCCTCAATCTTAGCTGCTGTGCTTGATATAGCATTTTTACTAGAGCAGGTTTTCAGGTGAATGGTATGTGGCCATTGACTTTACAGATGTGTTCTTTTCTACTTGACCAGAAAAGAGAATCAGCAGTTTTGCATTCACAGGCGTCGAACAACATTTATTCACAGTTTTGCCTAAGAGCTCTGTTAGAACTCCCACCCTCTGCCATGGTATCATCCAAAGAATCTGGACTGCCTGGACCCCACAGAAGAGCACACCAACCCAGTGCATGGATGGCATCATGCTGAGTGGACAGGAGGACAAGAGCTAGCCTGCTACGAACCATGGTAAGACAGATGTGCTCCAGAGGGGACTAGATCAGCCTGATGAGGATTCTGGCATTTGCTGCTTTAGTAACATTTGTACGGTATCCAGGGGTCAGGGTGTGCCATGGTATTCTTTCCAGAGTAAAAAACAAATTATTGAATCTTCCATCTCAATCACAAGAAGGAAGCAAGAGGCTGGGCTCTAGATTTCTTGGGCTCTAGAGGCAACACATTCCACACCTAGGCATATTGGTCCAACCAGTACCCTGGGGCCAGGAGCAGGAGAGGCCCCATGGGAGTTGCAGGCTACAATCAAGAAGCCCTGACACTTGGGCCATACAATCCGGCAGATCCTATGGAGCTGGAGGTGTCTGTGCTGGGGAAAGATAAGATGGATGTTTTGGAAACCCTCAGTGAGAAAATCACATCATAGGCTTTTGAGATTCTGCAACAAGACCATGGTGTCTGCAACAGAGATTTATACATCTTTTAGAGAAGTAGCTGCTGAAATAATACCGGGCCTTGGGCACGACAGAACACCTGACCGTGGATGGGCACAAGTGACCAGGTACCCTCCAGAACTGGCCATCCTGAGCTGGGTTCTGTCATACCTTCCAGATCATAAAGTGAGATATGTGCAGAGGCAGTCACATGTTGGAAGTGAACCATTAAAGTAAGTGTGAGCAGGGCACGAGTAAGTGGTACGAGTAGGCAGTCGAGAACCACATGTCAACAACCACAATTGCACCAGCTTGCCCCCTGGCTCATAACTATGGTCATGTTACAGAATTTACCAGGCTATCGAACAATACGCAGGAGTACCGGAGGCACAGGGAAAACCCATTTATCTCCAGACATTTCACATGTACCAGTACGGTGACTCAGGGAGTCTGTCTCTCTCCAAATCCTGAGTAAACCAATATGGAGGAAGCTTTCCCTTCATACCCCTTTTGGTGTCCCCCAAATATGGATTATACTTCTGCACCTTTTGCGGTCTTTGCTGGGATGGGGGCAGTGAGACCATATCTCAAGGGTTGCCTGGCGCCAGCCTGGGGGTTGTATTATTTGGAGCCCCTCTAAAGTGGGAGTAGACAGGTCCAACAGGACCAGACAATTAAAGGGGCAGTGGCTAGACTATAGGCTTACAAGCATGTGCATTAGGTTAATGGCATAGATTCAGATTGCTAGCCCCCCAAAATGTCTCATTTTCCCCATTAGTCATATGGGGATCCAGTATGATCAGTCGGAAGAGAAAGGAAAAACTTGAGCTTGGCATATAGATGGGTTTGTTTGGCACAGGTGTGCACACCAGAACCTAGACAATATAGTCTCATTCATGGGATGACTCGAAGGACAGGAAGGAAGGGGGGAGAGATACTTTCTTTGCAACTTCAGGGTGTTTGCCTTAGTCATCTTAGAACCAAGTGAAAGGAGCTAAGAGGACCAGCCAAAATACTGTGGTGGTCTCTGATGACATCATGGAGCCACCGGATGTAAACTCTGAGCACCCGCTGTGTGGGCGAGTCTTGAATATGCGATTACTGGTAAAATGTCTTATTGCTTAAGGACTTCAGGCCCCTGGGGTTCCCTGGTTCCTCTGATGTTTAAGGATCAATTGTTTGGTGCTTCCTTTTATTCCATGAGCTACCCAGTTTCTCTACCACAAACCCTTTTAGCTTTGAAGTTTGCCTTATTCATTTCTATTTAGTTTCCTGGGTTTGGTTCTGGGCTCCAACAGTTAACTGTGCATTAACCTCCCTCTGCCCATGCTTTTTTTTTTTTTTTTTTAATATATTTTATTGATTTTTCACAGAGAGGAAGGGAGAGGGATAGAGAGTCAGAAACATCCATGAGAGAGAAGCATTGATCAACTGCCTCCTGCACACTCCTCACTGGGGATGTGCCCGCAACCAAGGTTCACGCCCTTGACCGGAATCGAACCTTGGACCCCTCAGTCCGCAGGTCAACGCTCTATCCAGTGAGCCAAACCAGCTAAGGCTGCCCATATTTCTTAGACGGTTATTAACATTAAAGCAGTGAAAACAGACAAAACATTGAAGCTAGAACCCTGACCAGGGCATTTATAAGGAAAGGGAGACAAGGCAGAGACGAATGTATGCCAAGAGAAGAGAGGACAGCCACATACATGTCACTTAGATGAAAAACAAACAGCCATTTGTGTATATGGAGATTCATTAATTGCCAAAATTGAGCTAATGAAAGAGGCACAATTAGCCTCAGAGAGCAGACGAAACCAAGCTGATCTCTTAATGAGGTCTAAATAGGCCCCTCTGACATGAGGTGGTGGAGCTCTGGGGAAACAGGGGGATGAGCAGGCTAGCAGGCTGCTGGGGCCAGGTGTTCCTGGCCCTGGATTCTCCCGGTGAGCTTTGTCCCAACAGGGACAGAGAAGGCACTTGAAGTGACGTGGTAGGAGAATAAAGGATGAATGTTCCCATATCGCCCCTTCACTTAAGTGCATACCTACCTCCCTCAAGTGCATTTCCCCAGCTGGTGTGCCAAGGACAAAGCACATGGGGGGACCAGCCTCAGAGCCGGCCCATGTTTCCAGGTTCCATCCAGACTTACGGAATTGAATCTCTGGATGCAATTTCTTGCAATTTGTCATGTAAGATGCCACCAAAATGTCACTAGGACACTGATGCAAACTCTGAGTTAATTTGCAGTTTTATAGAAGCCCATGAGAAAAAGGGCAATGCTTGACCCAAATAAATAAATCTCGAATGTTGAAATCTCAGGCACCATGGCTTAGGAAAGGAGAAAACCAGACCTGCGATAGATAAAGTAGATAAAAACTGCTTATTCTAAGAATGAGAACAGCCAAATATTTTCTTTCCATTGAGACTAAGTCAGGTATACTTTCCTTTTGTAAAATATGTCTTTATTGATTTTTAGAGAGAGAAGAAGGGAGAGGGTAGATACACAGAAACATATGAGAGAGACATATCATCGATCGGCTGTCTCCTGCACACCCCCTACAGGGGATCAAACCTGCAACCGAGGCATGTGGCCTCACTGGGAATGAAACCACGACCTCTTATTTCCTGGGTTGATGCTCACCACTGAGCCACACAGGTAAGGTCTACGTACATTTTCTTCAGTTCTTCCATCCTGCTTCCTATTTGCCTTCCGTTAGCATGATTTGATCCCATGTCTTTCTCCTCCACTAGGTCAAGTGCTCCCTTAAGGATAAGGCTTCTCTCCATCTCTCTCCATCCCCAGAGCACAGCACAATGCCTGCAGGGGACACAGTGGAATTCAATGAGCTCCATGAACATCAGCAAACACTTCTATAGCACTCTCTTGGTACTCAGCACCCTGCTGGATGCTTCACACACATCAACTCATTTCATCCTCACAACATCCCATTCACAAATGGAGAAAATAAAGCTCAGAGAGGGTAAGTGCCTTGCTCAAGGTCACACGGCTAGTACAGGGTCCACCACCCTCCCACTGTTCGCTTGTGCTTTCTCCCAGAGCCCTTAGCTTCTCTGAAAGGATGGTCTTTCCACAATTTTATCATTGCTTCTAGAATTAAAAACCACATCTCAGGACATTTCTGCAAAGAGGCAAGGCATGAAAAGCAGGAGCTCACCATGTAACAGAATGTGGATTCTGGGAGGAATTTCCTGGGCGTAGCTCTGGCCTCCAACTATTACCATGCACTTAACCTCCTGCTCAGATGGTTATTAACATTAAACCAGTGAAAACACACAAAGCATTGCAAAAAAGGGTCTGGCACTGAGTGAGCAACAATACATGCTAGTTATTACTGTTTTCTCGGTAATGATAATCATAGAATCGTGAGCCCGACGAGCTTAAAGGAATTTTAGGCAATATGGGTATCCAGTGCAGCATGAGTGTGTTTTAATTGTCAGTATCATTCATTGCACCCTTATTCTGACTGTTGTTACACTACTATCCACTTGTAGTGAGGGGACTAGAGGATGGCTATGTGCTGTGATCAGATTTTGACAATGGCCATGGTTACTAAGCAGTAGTATGGCTTTTCATCCTTACATTTTGTTGTTGGGTTTTTAATAAAAATACAGCTTTGTGTAAATTGTGTTAAAAATTAATAGATCCCAGTCTGTGTGGCTTAGTTGGTTGAGTATAGTCCCATGCACCAAGAGGTCATAGGTCTGTTTCCTGGTCAGGACACGTGCCTGGGTTGTAGGATCAATCCCCAGTACGGGGCATGCAGGAGGCAGTCAATGGATCATCATTGTTTCTCTCTCTCTCTCTCTCTCTCTCTCTCTCTCTCTCTCTCTCTCTCCCACCCCCTTAATGAAAACATGTCTTTAGGTGAGAATTGAAAAAAAAATTCCTATTTCCAACCAAAAAAAATCAATTTTTAAAAAGCTTTAAAAATGAATAGAGAATTATACTATGATATTCTTTTCACTGATTTATGTGAGCAATCTAACCTACATCTTACCACTGGGCTTTCAATTACATTCCATAAACATATTTTTTTGACAATATGAAACACACAATATAGACACTAAAAATTTACACATTTGCTGTCCTTAACAATCTAAGGGATACATGAAGGCTTGGGAAGGAGAGAGGTTGAGGCAATAATATACTAAATATTTTAAGAAACTTGCAATCTAAGTGTGTGATGGGCGATGAAGTGATCAATAAAAATTTTAGAAGCTGGTGAGCCTCAAAGGATGTCAACAGTTGGAGATGGAGCAATGCATTCCAGATGTAGAGGAGCCTGACAGAGTGTTACAGACTCATCCAGAATCTACAAACAAGTCTTTGGACTGGTTCCTGCTAGTGGCTGTCCTCTGCCCTGGCCCTGCTGAGTTTGCAGCTAATTAAGGGGTAACCATGACTTTCCTTCAGATTCGCTGCTCTCTTCTTACATCTCCATCTTCCTCCCTTTCTGAGTCCTGCACACTTCTCTCTCTCTCTCTCTCTCTCTCTCTCTCTCTCTCTCTCTCTCTCTCCTTTTTCCCTCTCCATGTCTTGCTGTCTCTTTTAATTATTTTTAACTTATTAATTAGAGAGACAGAGAAGAAGGAGAGAGAGCGGAGAGAGAAAGAGAGAGAGAGATTTGTTGTTCCACTTATTTATGCATTCATTCGTTGATTCTTGCATGTGCCCTATCTGGAGATCAAACCTGCAACCCTGGAGTATTGGGATGATGCTCTAACCAACTGACCTACCAGTCAGGGCCCTTGCTATCTCTGGCTTACTGTTTCTCTGTGTCTCTGTTTCTCTATGTGTCTGAATTTGGATGTGAGTGTGTGTGTGTGTCTCTCTGTCTCTCTCTCACTCTTGATCTTTTTCCCTCTCTCCCCTGACTCAATCAGGGTGATTTCTCATGACTGATATTCTTCAATAAGACGAGGAGAGACGTGCCCTCCCTCCTAACAAGAAAGGGAAGCATTTCTCCTCCCAAATAGATCGACAACTATTTGAAATTCACATAAACTGTAAGAGTTTCTCTCAGCAGAGAAATGTGTCCCTAGCCTCTAGTATCATTTTTCCCCCTCAGAGTAATGAGAAGATAGGCAAAGGAATATATTTCCTTTCTTATAGCATCAAAAATTTATGACTATCCTTGTTTATAGTAAAAATAGCATTATGCACTCTGAAAGAAACATTAAAAGATATATTTTTAAAGAGAAAAAAACATAATCTCACCTGTAACCTTAATATAATCTTACCTCTTTAATGAAACCATTAGCAATTTTTGGATTTCTTCCCAGTCTTCATCCGTATATGCTGACTTCGCGTAGCTGTGATTATTAGTAACCCTAAGTTCACAGAGAGCTTCTGTCCCTCCAAGCACCCCAAACTTAAGCTCCTTCAAGTGAACTTAATGTAACAAGATGACCTTGAGTGACGCTGATCATGAGATTTTTTTTTCATACCTTAAACAGTGGGTTGGACCTGGACCAGCCCTCTACCCGCACCCCAAACGAGACTAAAATCCCAGGCCCTTGGAAACATGCTGTTGGAGGATCTGCTGACTGATGGTTTGGGGACACAGAGCCTAGAGGTAGGACTGGCTTCTCATGACAGGAGAGAAAAGTTCGCCCTGGGGCTGGGAAAAGGGTGTAAGCAGCCAGCCTTAGTCAGCTGTGAAGGGAAGCACTTCCTCTCCTCTCTAGGCTGGGCATCCCATTGGGCCAGTCCCAGCCCCCTGACAACTTCTTGGAAATGCTGCTCCTGGCCACAAGGATGCAGGGAGTGTCCTGGTGAGGAGACAGTCCGCCAGGTTCCGGTGCCTCTGGGCCTATGTGGTGTTGTAAGTATTCTCCATGTTGTTTTCTGCTCCTATTATTCCCAAACTTTTAGTAAAGACACTTGATTGTTACAGTTTAGTCTTGGATATCTGAATATGTTTCCTGGAGTTTCTGAGAAATATTACCACAGACTTGGTGGCTTAAAGCCTCAGAAATTTATTCTTTCATAGTGCCACGTATTGAAATCCAGCTGTGCTTCTTCCAAAGCATCAATGAGAATCCTTACTTATACCTTCCAGCCTGGCTCCAGGTGTTCCTTGGAAATGGCCACATCAGTCCACTCTGTCTTTGTCTTAACATGGGCTTCTCCTGTGTCTGCATCTTCTCCTCATTTATTTCTTACTAGTGACCTGGTGCACAGATTCATGTATATGGAAGGGAAATTAATTAGAAGGTGGCTGTGGGCTCTGGACTGAGTGAGAGAGGCCAGGCATGCCCTGGAGCCAACCTCCCATGGTCCCTCCACAGCCAGCCGCACCTTGGATGGTGCCATGGCTAGAAGGGCATCTTCGGAGTGAGCAGGTTCCCTCCAGCAGGGTGGGGTCCCTTGGCCTGGCCTATGGGGATCAGGCCAAAAACCGGCTCTCTGACATCCCCTGAGGGGTCCTGGAGTGTGAGAGGGCACTCTGCAAAGTTGCTGTCATACTGGGTGTGGAACACAAATGCAAGTGTCCAGTAAAGCAGATTTGGGGCCGACAGTGACAACATAACCCATGGCCCCATGAGAAACAACATAACCCATGGCCCCATGAGAAATCGGGTTCCCTTCTCTCTGGTTTCAGGGTGAGTTGCCTGAGAACCACTGCTGCCAAGTCACTGCAGCTCAGCAGCTCCTGCATTGAGCATCTGCTCCCTGGTGGTCAGTGCACATCATAGCAACCAGTTGGATAGACATTTAGCATATTAGCCTTTTATATATATAGATAAGAACACTTGTCATTGGATATATGGCCCACCCAGGTAATCTAGGATCCTCTCATCTGAAGATCCTTCACTTAATTATATTTTAAAAGAGTTCCCCTCCCCCAGAATTGTCATATTCACAGGTTCTAGTGTTTTGTTTGTTTGTTTGTTTGTTTGTTTGTTTGTTTGTTTGTTTTGGAGGGGTGACCATTCAACTTGCTAGAGCTGTGATGTGCAAATTAAAGTCAGATATTGTACCTTTTTTGGGACAAAATAAACAAGTGGAGAGCATTGTCCGCACCTGTACAGCCAGAGTTATGGGGCAGCAGCCCCAGTGGGGACCAGTTGGGCACAGTAGAGTTCTCACGAGGGCACCAAAGGTAAATGTAGCAGCAGAGGCAGTCATGGCAATAAATCAAGTCCCAGGATGCAGAGGATGGTGACTTCTCAGGAACTTTTCCCTATGAAGGCAAGGGAACAGCACAAAGCAACCTTGTATCTCTCATGCTAATCGTATTCCTTCCAGGAAGGTAAACCAGTAGGAAGACTGAAATCTCTTCTCAAAATCACACAGGTGCTATGGTGTAGACTCCCCCAAGAATTATTTCCTGGCCAAAAAAAAAAAATCCATTCTTTAGATGGGAAGGCACATATGCCAAAATAAGAAGACATTGAAGGGCAACACCATTTTACAAGAAAAACAATGTATTGGGTTATCGTGTCCACCAAAAGGAAAATAATTAGAAGAGATGAACCAATCATTTAAATTTAGTTAAGAAATAGTCCTAGCCAATATGGCTCAGTGGATAGAGTGTCAGTCTGTGCACTGAAAAGTCCTAGGTTCCATTCTGGGCAAGGGCTCACACCTCGGTTGCTGCTAGATCCCCAGCCCTGGGTGGGGTGTGTGGGGGAGGCAAACAATCAATGTGTCTCTCATATCGAAATTTCTTTCTCTGTCTCTCCTCCTCCCTTCCACTCTCTCTAAAAATCAATGGGAAAATATCCTCAGATGAGGATTAACATAAATAAATAAATAAATAAATAAATAAATAAATAAATAAATAGCATTCTGAGTTGTTGGTTAGTGCTTTTTTTAAAAAAAGGAGCTTACAAAGAGCAATTTTCAAAAATTAAGAATATAGCTCACATACAAATTATAGTGAACACATATATTAACTCAGATTTATTTAGCTCACTGAAACCAGAACAATGGTAAAGTTGGTTCAAATGAGAATTTGAGAGAGGGACTATATATAGCCAATACAAGAAAGATTAATGGAACATGATTGTCAAATTCAACACAAAATTGATCTTACAGAGCAAAAGAAAAAATTATAACCTTTCAAGTTATCTTTTTCTACCGGACGGAAATTATCTTGCATTTATCAATCATCTCAAGCCAATTCATAGCCTTACACAGTATGAGCCCTAATTGGTTATGAATAGTAAGTGAAAGGTACATTCTCCCAGAGAATTAGATACATCCTAAATGGTACTAGACTATGCTCCAGTCAGACATTGAATGAGCTTGCAATTACCCCTTGCCTTAGTTCCAAGATTTGTACAATTTTCTTAAGAGAGAAAAGAGAAGATGTTAAATGTATGGAAAAAGAAATAAAAGTGCAAAAATAGAGACAGAAGTAAATACAGTTAAATAAGTACAAAAGATTGAATAGCAGAAAGAAGTCAGCTGAGAGAGGAATTTGTGACTTGGAAGTTTAAATTGAAGAAATCTCTTGAAATAAGGCATTACTAATTGGCAATATAAAAGGAAAGCTAAGAGAACCAGAAGATAGAAGTTAAAGTGGTGATATTTAAATTAAAAATAAATCCCAGAAATAGATAAGTATAAGTAGAAATATATTTCTACTATTCAATATTCTCTTTGAATAGTAGAAATATATTCTCTGGAATTGGAAAAAGATTAATATGTCAGATTCAGATAGAAAATAAAAACCAGACACACACACACAAAAAAAAATTAGCAAAGGATGGAGATAAAGAAAAACCACTTCTAAACACACTACAACGAAATTTAAGTATATATTTATACTTTTTTTGGTTTTCAAAACCTAAAATTTTTATTATTCAGCCTTTTATAGGAAAAGTTTGCCCAAACCTATATTCTAGGTAATGGATTCACATTTCCCCCGCATCATAATGGAGTAAATGCAATGATTACAAAATAATGTATTTTATTTATTTGTTTGTTTGTTTGTTTGTTTTGGTATAGCAAAGGTGGAAATTTATTGAAGAATAAGTATAGACTCCCACATGGGAAGAGGGAAAGAGTCCCACAGAACTGACTCCCATGTAGGGAGGGAAAGAGTCTCCAAAAATAATGTATTTTAAAATGTTGAGTTTTGATTAAGTGTTATATATATATATTTTTTTCTGATTCTCAGACTTCATTTAGTCCTCACAACTTATATAGGACAAAGGAGGAAAATGCTTCATTGAATTTTCAAAGTTTCTTCTAATTTCAGGAGTCTCTGAAATTGGGGATCTAATTTGGTAGCAAGTTATTTCCTCATTTTTATTTTTTTAAGGATATATAATTTTTTAAAAAACAAAGTTATAAAAACTTAAAAAGAGAGAAAGCAGAACATCCAAAGAAATAAGAATCTATCCAAAATCAGATTTTTAAAAAGAATACTGAATGCAAGACAACAAGGGAGCAGTGATTTCAAAGTATTGAGCAAATGAACATAAAATTTAGAATGTTACATTCATTCAAACTATATTTCAAATATAAGGGCATGACAGATGATATTGTAGGTATATAAA
>PVJC01015559.1:0-34833 GCA_004026665.1 Murina feae | reverse complement strand
AAGCAAGGTGGTGGGACGGAGAGCGGGAAAGAGGCGGCGGGGGGGGGGGCGTGTCTCGACCTGCTTGGTGGCTGCCCAGGCCCTTTGCGGGGCACCGGAGAGCGGGAAAGCAAGGCTGCAGGGGCCAGGGTCCTGCTTGGCAGCTCCCCAGACCCCTTGGCGGCACCGGGAAGTGGGAAAGGAAGGCAGCAGGGGACGGGTGAGTGGGATAGAGTTGGTGGCCTGCTTGGCGGCTTCCCAGGTCCCTTCCGGGGATCAGAGAGCAGGAAAAGGCTGGCCTGACCACAACGCGGGGTTATCCCTGCTTTCTGGTGGCTGGAGGACGATGGGCAGTAGGCAAGCTTGGGAGGCAGGCAGCACCCAGCCCTGGCCACAGCTCAAAAAAGAGAACAATATGCAGGGGAGGGCAAGAGTCTGAGAGATCAACATAGAGGGGGTGCCTGCTCCAAGGCCTTGATGGTGTGCCTGGGGGCAGGTACCCAGCAGGTAGACACACACAGGAGGACTGCTCCGAGCCTCAGATGCGGCTGGGGGTAGGTCCCCAGTGGCCACACACACACACACACACACACACACACACACACACGGCGCCTGGCAGACTGGGGCCATCATAGGACATCCACTGAGGGGTCCCAGACTGTGAGAGGGCACAGGCCGGGCTGAGGGACTCCCTCCACCCCGAGTGCACAAATTTTTGTGCACCGGGCCCCTAGTATTAAAATAAAGGTAAAAGAATAAGAGACATAATTCACAAGACAAATGTATATGCAATTTAGTAGTAAGCCTACTAGTATATTGAAGTCTAATTAAAATTTCAAAATTTAAGTGTCTTGGACACTAAAAAACTTGATAAATTTTGAATGCTTTTTATGCTTTTTAAAGTAGAAGTATTATATTTTATGAGGAGAAAATTTCTAGGTTCAGAGTTTGTGATACATGTATATGTAGAGAACAATGTTGGATTTAAGTTGTAATTATGGATCTTAATCTTGAACTGATTTTAAGTGCTTAATTATATAGCTTCAGTAACAACAATTTTTTTTGGTTTATTTTTATAATAGAACTACTTTTAGGTGGCATTATATCTGTCAAAAGAAGGATAGGACATTACTATTTTAAAAGCTATTCTAAGAGAAAAGAAAATATTTCATTTATTTGCTACCTACATTTATTAACGCACTTTTAAAATTCAAAGATCGCAGGTTTGTGCCAGCCACAGAAAGTGAAAAAAAATTTCAGAAGAGACTTCAGGAAATTCTCAAACAGAATGACTTCTCTGTGTAAGTGGTTATATTTTTACAGATCTCAGAGCTATTTTATTGCTTTGTTAATCTAGTTTGTTATAAAGGATTTGTTTTAATTAAGCAGAAGGTTATCAGGATCTGTGGACTATAACGACGGATCCCAGGAGTTCTCTGCTGAGTTAACATTGCACTCCGAGGTCCTGTCTCCTGAAATTCTTCAGTGTACACCAGCTAATATGATCGAAGTCCACAAAGACACAGAGTTGAACAAAGGTAAGGTTTTCTTTTCATGAGTACAGAAAATACCCTACCAAACATTTAAATATCGAGTTCGGAGGTATTAAGGTTTAGTTGAGTTTGCTAAGTGTTTTATCTTGTGGCTATGTGCAAGAGTTTCTCCACAAAAGATATGTGGAAGTGTGATTTTCCAGGCATTACAGTGTATGTATCATATATACTATTGTGTTCTGATAGGGTTTCTGTAATGCAGTTAGCTTATACATGATTGGGAAATAAGAGAATAATGAAAGTTTTACTTAGAAGTTGCATTGTTTCATATGCAGTTTTTCTAGGCATGGGGAGCCAGACTAGCAAGAATAGAATTACAGCCTTCAGCATAAAAGGAAAAGCCCATTTTTTCACTGCTACATTGGAAACAGGGGCTTTAGTATTGATATACACCAAGAGCAGGTCTTTCCTTATTTGGCTTCAAGATTGTCTTGTCTACTCTTCATCTTTAAAAAAAGCTCTTCCATGTTAATTTTAGGGTCAGATTGTTTTGTTTTGGGGAAGAACCTTGTTGATTTTTTATTAGGAATTTATTGAATTTATAGGCTAATTTACAAATATTTTTTTATTTTTCAATTACAGTTGATATTCAGTATTATTTTATACTAGTGGCCCAGTGCAAAAAATTCGTGCACATTAAAAGGGGATTAATTAGAGGAAATATTATAATACTGCTATTTTCCCTTTCTCTATAATAGAAGTGTCAGAGATTAAAGAAAATTAGTAAAACGTATATGAAAATCTTTCTCCTGTCAGAGTCTGGGGTACACCATGGAACCCAGAGTCAAGTCTTTAACCACCCACGTGGACCTCAAAATCGCTCGAGACCCAAACCTGGACGGCCCCCCTTCACTGGGCTAGATCCAGACCCGGCCGGTCCCACCCTGTCAAGCCCTGCCAGGTGCGGGGGGGGTGGGGGTGGGGTGGGGTGCAGCCTCAGGTCCCCTGGGTGCCAGGGCAGGGGGGCAGGGCCTAAGGTCCCCCATCAAGCCCTGCTGGGCGGAAGGAGTGGCCTGTGATTCCCCAGCCTGGCACTGGGGCATGGGGCACAGCCTGAGGTCCCCTGGCCTGGTGCTGGGGTGGGGGGCATGGCCTGAGGTCCCCTGGCCCAGCACCAGGATGGAAGGCACACCTTGAGGGCCCCTGTCAAGTCCCACTGGGTGGGGGGCACAGCCTCAGGTCCCCTGGCCTGGGGCTAGGGTGGGGGGCATGACCTGAGGTCCCCGGGCCTGGCACCAGGGAAGAGGGTGCCGCCTGAGTTCCTCTGGCCTGGTGCCAGGGCGGGGGTAGCAGCCTGAGGTCTCCTGTGAAGCCCTGCAGGTGGAAGGCACAACCTGAGGTCCCCTGGCAAGCCTCATGCAGGAGGTGGGTGGGTACACAGCCTCAGGTCCCTGCTGATTGCTCCTTAAGGCTCGTTATGGGAACTTAGCCTCAGCTGTGGGTGCAAATTGACCAGAGTGACGGTCCATTTACATATTCCCTCTTTATTATATAGGACTAGAAGCCCAGTGCACAAAATTCTTGCACGGGTAAGGTCCCTAGGTCTGGCTGGCGATCAGAGCCAATCAGGGCCTCTGGCTACCAGCCAGAGCCTTCCTTCGGGCTGCCATCTGGAGCTTCCCTTCCCCAGCTGCTGGCCCGGGCCTTCCTTCATTCTGTGCTGCCCCCTGGTGGTCAGCTCACATCATGGTGAATGAGAGAGCTCCTGGTCAGACTCCCACAGGGATACTTTGCACATTAACCTTTTATATATCTACTAGAGGCCAAGCAATCACACGAGGAGGCACCCTGCGGGGGTCAGGACCCACACCTGACCCGCATAGCAGCGGCCGCCACATTATGTCAGCCGGGGTGGGGGCGTGCTCTGAGTAGTGCTACCGCTCTGGAGCATGCCCCCAGCTGCTGCATTGTGTCTGCTGGGTGGGGGCAGTCGCTCCTGTGTGTTGTGTCTCTACTCCAGCCCGCCTCCAGCCCCAGCCTCTTCGTGTGTTGTGTCTCCATTCTGGCCTGCCCCCAGCCCCAGCCTCCCCATAGCCGCTGGGGTGGGGGTGGCATACAGTCCCTGCCCATCTGTGTGTGCAGCTCCTCCTGAGTGGTTGTGACACTTGGCTAATTATCATATTTCCTATTTATATAGATAGATGAACATTTCAGATGTTCAGTATAGTGGTTAGACAACCATATAATTTACAAAGTGATTCCCCCAATATTTTAAGTACCTACCTGCCACCACACATAGTTATTACTATTGACTATATTCCCTATGCTTTACTTTTATATCGCTATGACTATTTAGTAACTACCAATTTGTTCTTCTTAATCTCTTCATCTTTTTCACTTGGCCCCCGAATCCCCTCTCCTCTGGCAACCATCAGTCTGTTCTTTGTATCTATGACCCTATTTCAATTTTGTTTCTTTGTAAGTGAAATATTTTATTATTTTCTTTCTCTGAATTACTTATTTCACTTAGCATAATAACCTCTAGATCTAACCATGCTGTCACATATGATAAGATTTCAGTTCCTTTTATGACCAAGTAATATTCCATTGTATATATGTATTTCAGCTTTTTTATCCACTTTTTGATTGATGGGCACTTCGGTTGCTTCCATATCGTGACCATTGTAAATAATGCTGCAGTGTATATAGGGGTACACGTATTCTTTTGAATAGTGTTTTGGGTTTCTTCAAATATATACTCAGAAATAGCTGGGTCATAAGGCAGTTTCATTTTTATGTTTTTTTTGAGGAACTTCATACTGGTTTCCATAGTGGCTATACCAGTTTGCTTTCCTACCAAAGTGTATGAGGATTCCCTCTTCTCCACATCCTCACCAACATTTGTTGTTTATTGATCTGTTGATGATGGCCATTCTGACAGGTGTGAGGTGATAATCTCATTGTAATTTTAATTTATTTTTCTCTGATTAGTGACATTGAGCATCTTTTCATATGTCTATTGGCCATCTGTATATCCTCTTTGGAGAAGTATCTATTTAGATTCTCTATCCATATTTTAATTGGATTGTTTGAGGTGGTTTTTATATTGAGCTGTATGAATTCTTTATAAATTTGGGGTATTAACCCTGTATTGGATTTATCATTAGCACATATATTCTCCCATTCCGTAAGATGTCTTTTCATTTTGCTGATGGGTGGGGACATTTTGCTGTGCAAAAGCTATTTAGTTTGATGTAGTTCTATTTCATTATTATTTTTTGTTTGTTTGTTTTCCTTGCCTGAGAGGATATATCAGAAAAAAATATTGCTAAGAGATGTCAGGGAATTTACTGCCTATTTTTTCTGGTTATAGTTTTGAATGTTCGAATTTAGGTCTTTAATCTATTTTGAGTGTATTCTTGTATATGGTGTAAGAAGGTGGTCTAGTTTCATTTTAATGTTGTTTGATTAGTATAGCCTTTTAGTATAGTTTGATATCAGGAAGTGTGATACCTCCAACTTTGTTCTTCTTTCTCAAGATTGCTGTGGCTATTTGAGGTCTTTGTGGTTCCATATAAATTTTTGGGTTATTTGTCCTAATTCTATGGTAAGTGCCATTGGTATTTTGATAGGGATTGCATTGAATCCATACATTCCTTTGAGTAGTATGAACATTTTAATGATGTTGCTTTTTCCTATCCATAAGAACCGTATATGCTTCATTTGTGTCTTCTTTCCAAGTATTATTCCTATGTATTTTATTTTTTTGATATTACTGTAAATGGGATTGTTTTCTTAGTTTTCTTTTCTGACTTAGTTCATTATTGATGTGAAAACAAAATGCAACCAACTTCTGAATATTGATTTTGTATTCTTACTCTTTTGAACTTATCTGTCAGTTTTACTAGTTTCTTGGTGGAATCTTTAGGGTTCTCTACATATATAATATGTTACCTGCAAATAATGACAGTTTTACTTCTTTCTGATTTGGATGCCTTTTCTTTATTGTATGGTTGCTATGGCTAGAACTTCCAGTACTATCTAATCTAATAAAAGAGTAATATGCTCATTGTGTCATTCCGCTACACTCCAAGCCATGCCCACCAGCCAATCAGAGTGACTGTATGCAAATTAACCCAACCAAGATGACGGCTGGCAACCACAGAGCTAGAGCAAACAGGAGGCTTCATTGATCCAGCAGTGGAGGAAGCTGCCTGCCTAGGCCGGTTGTGGCCTCTGCTCAAGAAAACAAAGTATCAATTATAAAAGCCACGGAGCTGGAGCAAGAAGGAAGCTTTGTTGCCCCAGTGATGGAGGAAGCTGCCTGCCTTGGCCAGCTGGGCCTCCGCTCAAGGCAACAAAGTTTCAATTATAGAAGATAAATAAACCCCAGATACCTGCTTCCAGCCAGTCTCTCTGGGAGCTTGGGTGGCTAGGGGCTGTGGTCAGCCTGCAAACAGCCATCAGCCTTTCACCCAGGATGGCCCCACCCTCATGGGGTGAGGGTCCCTGCTAGGGGGCTTGGCCAGCCTGAAAATGGCTCTTAGCTCCTCACCCAGACTGACCAGGCACCCCAGCAGGACCCCCACACCCTGAAAGGGCTATGGCCAGCCTGCAAACAGCCATCAGACACTCACCCAGGCTGGCCAGGCACCTCAGTGAGACCCCCTGATCCAGGACTCCCTTCACGGCAAACCAGCCGGTTCCCGCCCATGCACCAGTCCTCTATCCTATATAATAAAAAGGTAATATGCAAATTGACCCTAACAGCAGAATACCTGGGAATGACTGGTCACTATGACACACACTGACCACCAGGGGGCAGACGCTCAATGCAGGAACTCCCCCCTGGTGGTCAGTGAACTCCCACAGGGGGAGCTCTGCTCATCCACAAGCCAGGCTGACAGCTGCCAGTACAGCGGTGGTGGTGGGAGCCTCTTCTGCCTCCTCAGCAGCACTAAGGATGTCCAATTGCAGCTTAGGCCTGCTCCCTGCTGGCAAGTGGACATCCCCTGAGGGCTCCTGGGATGCCAGAGGGATGTCTGACTGCCAGCTTAGGCCCGATCGCCCTGGGAGCAGGCGTAAGCCAGCAGGTGGACATCCCCCAAGGGTTCCCAGACTGCCAGGCTGTGGGACCCCCCCTGAGTGCACAAATTTTTATGCACCGGACCTCTAGTCAATATATATAAAAGCCTAAGTGACTGTTACAACCAGTCGGCCAAACAACCGGTCAAACAACCACTATGACACGCACTGACCACCGAGGGGCAGACGCTCAGTGCAGGAGCTGGCCTCTGGTGGTCAGTGTGCTTCCACAGCAAACCTCCCATGGCCATACAACCTCCCACAGCCAGCCAACTTCCCACGGTCCCTCCCACTAGCCAGCTGACCCCAGTCGGGACTGGGCAAGATGGCCCTTATGGGCACCGATTGCCAGCCAGGCTGAGGGACCTTACCTATACAGAAATTTGTGCATCGGGCCTCTAGTGTTGAATAAGAGTGTTGAAAGCAGATATTCCTGTCATGTTTTCAATCTTAAGGAAAACACTTTTAGTCTTTCCTCTTTGAGTATAATTTTAGCTGTGGGTTTGTCATATGTAGCCTTTATTATGTTGAGATATATTCCCTCTCTTCCCAGTTCGCTGAGCGTTTTTACCATAAATGCATGCTGGATTTTGGCATGCTTTTTCTGTATCTATTGATATGATCATATGATTTTTATCCTTCATTTTGTTTGTTTGTGTATCACAATTGATTTGTGGATATTGTACCAACCTTGCATACCAAGAAAAACCCAAGAAAAAGTCTAACTTGATCACAGTTTATGATCTATTTAAATCGTTATTGAATTCAGTTTGCTAATATTTTGTTGAGGATATATATATATATATATATATATATATATATTCATTAGTGATATTGGCCTAAATTTTGTTTCTTTGTAATATCTTTATCTGGTTTTGGCATCAGGATCATGTCCTTGTAAAATGAGCTTGGAGGTCTTCCCTCCTTTTGAATTTTTTAGAATAGTTTGAGCAGGATAAGTGTTAATTCTTCTTTGAATGTTTGGTAATGTTTACCTGCGAAGCCATCCTGTCTAGGATTTTTATTTATTGGGAACTTTTTTATTACTGCTTCAGTTTCATTGGTTAATAAAGGAGCATTTTAAATTTTTATATCAAATCATTTCATCCTTGAGCATGCTATATTTTTTCATTTTATTTGGTCATTTTTCATGTCTTTCAATAAAGTTTTGAATTTTTTGTAAATTTATTTTGTATCTTTTGTTAGATATATTCCTGGTGTCTTATAATTATTTCAATTGTGAATTTTATCTTTCCAGAATTTTTATTTTCTAATTGCTGTTATTTAGGAGCTTCACTGTCCTTTGTATATCATCCTATATCCAGCAATTTTTATTAGCGCTAATAGTTTGTCTTTTCCACTGAATTTTTTGTGTCATCATCTGCAAATAACAATTTAATTACTTCTTTTCCCATCCCCGTGCAGTGTAAACTTATTTAAAAATTTGAAGTGTTATATCTTAAATAATAACATTATAAAATGTAATAAAAGCCACAAAAATATACCAGTCACATGGAGTTAAAAACCCTTGATTCTGTGAATTATGAAATACTTACAATCGCTTTAGTCTTTTCAATTATATCTAGTTTGTGTATATATAGTTATATTACTATGGTAAAACTCATTGCACATTGAAATATTCAAAGAGAAAAATATGTCAAGCAGTTATAAGAGAATTAACTGGAAACAATTCTATTTTACGCTTCTAGTATTCAGACTTTAACATATGATATTTATAGAAAGTCTAATAATGTACAGAGGGAATAAATACTTTATGAATAAAGATAAAATCTTATAATTTAGTTAAATAGAGAGATAGAGTAAAAGCATATAGTAGTAGAGGTAAAGATGATTATATAATTAGGCAGTTGCTTTAATGTTAAATATTTTTGTCATCTCAAGGTCACAGTAGAAATAAAGTAGAAGAAGCTCTCATTAATGAAGAAGCAATTTTGAACCTCATGGAAAATAGCCAGACTTTTCAACCTTTGACCCAAAGACTGAGTGAGACACCAGTTTTCTGTAAGTAACAATTCTACCATAAATTTTCAGTATTTTAAGTCAATGAAAGTGCATATGTGTTTTTTCTTTGATTTGACGAGGTTAATGTTGCATGTTTAGTAAATCCTTAGTATAAAAATGACACTTCATTGAATGAAGTAGCTTTGTTTTTGTTTTCTACACAGCTTTTTCTAAACAATTGTGAAAGAACATAGTAACCTTTTTAAACATTTCATTTTAGTTGAAGGAAAACCATATTGCTTTAGGGGGGAAATGGCTTATTTTGAATTAAAATTCTCCAATGTTAAATATATTAATAAATTACCATAATTGAGTCTTTCTTGGTGAGTATCAGAAATTTCCCTGGACAGTTCCTTTTAAGTGATTAATTTTGGGTCAGTGTAGCACATAATGACAGTTATCTCTGAGTGTCTTTGCATCTCCTTAAATGCCATTTGCTATATTTCATTTCAGTAATTTAGTCTAAATTACTGACATCCTTTTTAGAAATTTATGAAATTTATTTAAAATGTTATTGAAAAAGGGAGATATCATTGAACTTCATGCCTCTTGTTTTGTTTGGTGTAGTGATTTTATGTTTCTTTCCTTGCTTTCTATTTTTTTTTTTTTTTTTAGTTAATTTGAGAGCAGAAGGGAGAAGGAGAGAGAGAGAGAGAGAAACATCAGTGATGAGAAAGAATCATTGGTTGGCTGCCTCCTGCATGCCTCACAGGGGATTGAGCCTGCAACCCGGGCATGTGCCCTGACCAGGAATCGAATAGTGACCTGGCTCACAGGTTGATGCTCAATCACTGAGCCACGCTGGCAGGGCTACTATTTCTTTTTTTATTCTTTTTGTATCAAATGAGATATGGCATCAAATGCATCATACCTCTCCTCAGTGTTGTGTTTCTTTTACCTACAGTTTTTCTTTTTTTTTTTCCTTTTTATTGAATTTATTGGGATGATACTTGACAAAATTATACAGGTTTCAGGTACACAATATCACATTATCTGCACATTGTATTGTGTATTCATCACCCCATGTCAAGTCTCTTTTCTTCACCATTAACCCCTCCTGTACTCTCCTCCAACTCCTCCTACACCTTTCTCCACCTCCCTCTACCCCCTCTTCCTGGGAAGCATCACACAGTTGTCCATGTCCATGCCTGCTCTCTGAGTCTATCTCTTTGCTTCATTTTCATTTGGATGGAACATGAATTAACTAGATTACAAAAATTATTATGCATAGTCATTTCAAGAAGATTTTAGAAGAAAATTTTGTAAATGAATGGCATATGCAGAAAGAACTGATACAAAGGCCAAAGTAAAAAATTAAATTGCCGTTTATTCTATAAAATGTTTTATTTTTCCATCTGAATATATATATTTCTAAATTATATTCTAGATATAAAAAATAAACAGTTAAAAGAGAGGAACTTAGAGAACATTAAGAAATTGAAAAAGAGAGGGAGGGAGGCATATCCATCTTTTATCACAGTATCTTCTATAGTAATAAAAGTGTAATATGCTAATTAGACCAGACAGCCGAACAACCTTCTGGACATCCTTCTGGATGAAGCTGGGGCTGCAAAGGCTGAGGCAAGCTGCCACGCCTGCGAGAGCAGAGCCCCTTGCATGAATTTCATGCATCGGACCTCTAGTACAAATATAATGTGTTATCAGCAAATATAATGTCATTTGCCTAAGTTTGCAAAAATGCATTTTGAATGTTTGTCAAAGATCCTGGGGGTCAGCCTGGCTGGTGGCATTCAGTAATTAGAATGTTGGCCTATGCACTGAAGGGTCATGTGTTTGATTCCCAATCAAGAGTACTATTTGGGTGCAGGTTTGATTCCCTGGCTCCCGTCTGGGTGCATGCAAGAGGCAACCAATTGATGTTTCTCTCTCTCCTTCCTGTCCTCCTTCCCTCCCTCTCCCTCTCTTTCCTCCATCCCTTCCATTCTATCCTCAGGTGAGGAATAACTAACTAGCTAATTAACTAACTAAATAAATAAGATCTGAGAGTCAAATATCTATAATTCATTTTCTAATACTAATTTTTTTCAAGTATGAGACAGGAAAAATAAAACAGTGCAGTTCTAGATGTAAAGAAATGGACTTTTGCCAGAAGGGTTCTTACAAACAAGTATCTTCATTTTTCCCCTTATATCTGGTAGCATACAGAATCAGTATCTTCATTTTTTTCCTTATATCTGGTAGCATGATAGATTCAACTTTAATGTCTACAAAGAAAACCTGAAACTTGGTATTTTAGTAAATGAGGAATGCATTATCTCATTTTACAGAGAATAAGATTGTGTACTAGATGAGAACAAATCTTCATGATCATTTTTTTAATAATAGCTTTTATTAATGTATAATTTGCATATCATAAAATTCACCTCTGTACAGGGCAGTGATATTCATGGAGTATGCAGTTACTACCACTATCTAATTTCAGGACACTTTTATCACCCCAAAAAGAAATCCCATATCCATTAATAGTCACTCCCCATTCTTTCTTCTCTCAGCCCCTGGCAACCACTAATCTGTTTTCTCTTGATTAACCCATTGAGGGAATTTCATGTAAATGGAATCATATAACCTTTTGTTTCTGGCTTCTTTCACTTGGTATGATGTTTTCAAGGTTCATCCATGTTTGTATCATGTATTCCTTTTACCTGCTGAATAATAATTCATCATATGGGTATGCCATATTTCATGTATCCACTCTACATTTTATGGATATGAGGTTGTTTTCACTTTTTTTGCCTATAATGAGCGATGATGCTATAATTATTCATGTATAGGTTTTTGTGTGGGCATACATTTTCAGTTCTCTTGGGTATATACTTAGGAGTGAAACTGCTGGATCATACGGTAACTCTATGTTTAACATTTGGAGCAACTGCCAAATTTTTTTCCAAAGCAGCTGCACCATTTTACATTCTAACCAACAATGTATGAGGGTTCCAGTTTCTTCACATATTTGTCAACACTTTTTGTTATCTCTCTTTGATTTTACAATCCTAGTGCATATAAAGTAATATGTCATTGTTGACTTGAAGGTTGTTTAAGTAATCTCATTAACTACTTTTAAAGCTTTTTTGTGTTATTCAACTACAAGTTTCATTTGACTATCCTATAAGCTAAGTAAAGCTTAAGTAAGGGATAAAGGTATTCACATGTATTATTTTTAAAGGTACTTCCTTAGCATTAATTTACATATTTTATATTTATTTTGAACACTGACGATATTGGTTTAGTGTTCCTCAAGGTTAATTGTGCAGCAAAAGCTTGGGCAGCTTGTTAAAATGAAAATTCTTGTGTCGTACCTCAGAAATTCTGATTAATGTACACCCAAAATTAATACAAAATAATATTGAATATAAACTGTAATTTCAAAAATATTTTGAAATATTAACAAAAGAAATTCTGACTTAGTCATATGGAATGGGTTTGGAATTTTCTTTTTAATAAGGACACAGTCATTCTAATGGAGATGGTCCAAGGATATTTTTTTTTTTTAGTCTTTGTACTTTTTAAAAAAAATTTGTTATTGTTTTAAAAGTGTTCTGAATTGTTAAATTATTTAGAAAACTTAGGTTATTTGTTGGTGATACTTAACTTGTTTTATAGTGGACAGCAGTCCTGAGGAGGCTCTGGTACATCTTCTTGCTGGTTTGGAAAATGATGGCTACCAGGGTGAAAGAAATAGAAAACCACCGCCATGTCTTTCCCTTGGAAACACTAAAAACCCCCAAAATAGTGATGATGAAGAAAATGAACCACAGATTGAAAAAGAAGAAATGGAACTTAGTTTGGTTATGTCTCAGAGATGGGACAGCAATATTGAAGAACATTGTGCCACAAAAAGGTAACTTTTCTGTTATTTCAGTTACTTTAATATATCATACAGCCAATAATCATCATGTTTACTTACTTATAACTGAAAGTTTGTACCTTTTGACCACCTTCCTCCAGTTATCCCTTCCCCATAAATCTAACTTTTAGAAATCAACTATTTATATACACAGTATTAATATGTCGGTAATAAATGGGGCAAAATAGATGTGCCTCCTTATCCCAAAACTTGAATTAAAAATATTCCTTTGAGAGTTAAACTGTTATGGAATGGAACAATAGTTATAAAGTCAACTTGAAGACAAGGAATGGCTTTTAGGTCTGATTAGACTGAAGGAATTAAATGTTAAAAATAAATAAGTCTCAGAGGCATACACCGATATTATTCATTTCTCAAGGCAGAAGAATAAGCCCTAGCCAGTTTGGCGCAGTGGATAGAGCATCGGCCTGCAGACTCAAGGGTCCCAGGTTCGATTCCAATCAAGGGCATGTACCTTGGTTGCGGGCACATCCCTAGTAGGAGGTGTGCAGGAGGCAGCTGATCAATGTTTCTCTCTCATCAATGTCTCTAACTCTCTATCCTTCTCTCTTCCTCTCTGTAAAAAATCAATAAAATATATTTAAAAAAAAAATAAGATGACACTGTGGTTTTCTACATCAGTCTCTTGTAGACTTCATTGGCTTGAGTCTGTGTCTGAGCTGTGTGCTCTGTTTATAGAAAGAATTAGACTTCTCAGCCTGAAACGCTGAATATGTCGCCTGTAAACTTCTGTAGGCAATACTAAGATATCTAAAGTCCATGTTTGAGGATTTCACACACACCCCAAAGCCATTACTGAAAGGTGAAAGCTTAATCTATATGTTATATTGACAGGCACATTTTTATATATATTACACTACCTAATGTGAAAAATAAAATTTTTGGTCCCTTCTCCTGTTATCTGGGTATAAATCAGAACCCTCTTTTTTATATTTTCATAGTATGCTCATTCCCTTTGCTGTCACAGTGAAAATTCCCTCAAAGACTCAGCTTGACCTTTTTATTTCTTTTTTTTTATCCTCACCCAAGGATATGTTAGAGAGAGAGGAAGGGAGAGACAGAAACATCAACGTGACAGAAAAACATCCATTGGTTGCTTCCCATACATGCACCAGTGTATAGGACAATGCTCCAACTAACTAAGCCACCCAGCAAGGGCACCTCTGACCTTTGAAGACCTGATTTTACCTAGTTCAGACAGAATCAGTATTTGATTTCTTGACTGATTTGACTCTCATAGTATCTTAAAATGCCTTTGGCTGATAATACCTAATCATTATAGCTATTCTATAAATTTTGCCAATTTTTTGTGTAAGCTTTATAAATCTTTTCATGAAATATCTTGTTGGGAAATGTCTTAATCACATCACATTTTTGGAGCATAGGCCATCCTAAATGATAATAGACAATGCTGTCAAATGGCTTGTTTCTCTGTTGCTTATTTTTATAATGATAACCACTCTACCCTCCCCCCCCCAGTTCTGAAAGTTTATAACTGCAGTGTCATGTTTGATTTGCCTTCCTTTACATCCCTGTTTGTTGTTACATCCTGTAAGGTAGCTCTGTCTCTGTGACTTCTGTTCTATCCTTCTATTCCTGTTCTTCCCAAAGAAATATCCTAGTTTAATCCTTTATTATCATTTATCTGGAATACTGTGATTCAAACTTTTTAACTGGTCTCCTTCTAGTTCTAGTCTCCCATAATAAGGGTGATGAATATGATAATTAAACACTTCGTGGGTATTTATAAAAGAAAGCAGAGAATATCAGGACCTTTCATGAATTCAAGTCATGTTCTACTGTCTTTATATCCTTTTAAAGTATGGTTACTTAGGAAAATGTAATTATTGTATTAAGTCTTAATTTCAGGCAGACATTTAACAAAGTGTTACATAGTAACATCCTTGTGGATAAGGAGAGTACATGGCAGCAGTGACTGATTAGGTGGGTTCACAGAGAATTTGCATGATTTTGCATTTCCTCAGAAACTGCTTGAATGCTTTCTGTATGCCAAGTATCATGCTGCATTGGATTGAGATTGTCATATGTATTGGAGATTGGTAATGCATTAGATCACAGAATATAGATTCAAAAATATCTTGAAACTAAATAGGTGATGCCTAATAAAGTGTAGAATCATATGAGTTAGAGTGGAATTACTAAGCTTCACAAATATAGACTAGATAGAACTTTAATTCATTCCGGGCTTAACAGTTCTGTGGGAAAGCCATGGATTTTACTTTATGAAGAGTACAATAAGTCTGAAGTGTTTTATGATTACCAAAATGGTGAATTTAATTATTGGCTGCCAGCTGTACCTATTCTAACAGATTTGGAGTTTTATTGTAGAATAATTATAGTATTTATTTGATGTATTTGAGACTTGCTGTAATAAATTGGATTACTTTTTCATATTTTAGCAGAGTTGGTTGACTTTTAATATTTCTATTTGATCTTCTGGCATTTCACTTTTTTCTTATTTCCATTGTTTCTCTCTTGTTTCATTATTCTCCCATTGTTTTATTTTACCTTCAGTGTACCGTTAGCATTTCTTCTACAGTTTCTTAGATTATACCTTATTTAATTTATACTTTTATACCTGTACTAAGTAGATAAATACGTTCAAATATACAGTATAAAATTCTCATAAAGTCACTATCTACTTGTTACCAGTAGTGCCAGCCTAATTATATACTAAAAACTCAGTGCATGAATTTGTGCACCAGTGGGTCCCTAACCCTGGCCTGAGGGATAGAGCTGAAACTGGCTCTTCGATATCCTCCAAGGGGTCCCAGATTGCGAGAGGATGCAGGCCAGGCCGAGGGATCCCACCAGTGCACAATCAGGGTCAGGGAGGGACGCAGGAACTTGGCCAGCTGGAGAAGGCCGGCTAGAGGGCTCCAGGGCATACCTGCCCCATCTCGCTCAGTCCTGATCAGCCAGACCCCAGCAGCAAGCTAACCTACTGGTTGGAGTGTCTGCCCCCTGGTGGTCAGTGCGCATCATAGCAACTGGTAGACTCATTGACTGGTCCCTGGTGGTCAGTGCATGTCAAAGCAACTGGTTGGCTGGTTGACTGTTTGCCCCCTGATGGTCAAGTGCACGTCATAGTAAGCAGTTGAGCAGCCTTAGCATATTACACTTTGATTGATTGATGACTGGACACTTAGCATATTAGCATATTAGGCTTTTATTGTCTAATCTAATAAAAGAGCAATATGCAAATTGACCCCCATTTCATTACACCTAAGCCATGTCCACCAGCCAATCAGAGCGGCTGTATGCAAATTAACCCATCCAAGATGGCAGCTGGCAGCCACGGAGCTAGAGCAAACAGGAGGCTTCTGTTGCACCAGCGATGGAGGAAACTGCCTGCCTAGGCGGCTCAAGGCAACAAAGTTTCAATTATAGAAGCCACGGAGCTGAAGCAAGCAGGAGGCTTTGTTTCACCAGTGATTGAGAAAACTGCCTGCCTAGGCAGGCTCTGGCCTCTGCTCAAGGCAACAAAGTTTCAATTATAGAAGATAAATAAACTCCAGAAACTTGATTCCAGCCAGCCTCGCTGGGATGTTGGGTCAATGGGAGCTATGACCAGCCTGCAAACAGCCATCAGCCCCTCACCCAGGCTGGCCGAGCACCCCGGTGGGGGGTGGGGAGGATACACCCACCTTGAAGGGGCTGTGGCCATCCTGGAACAGCCATCAACCCCTTACCCAGACTGGCCAGGCACTCCAGCAGGACCCCACCCTCATCTGGGACACCCTTCCAGCCCCCACCCATGCACCAGGCCTCTATCCTATATAATTCTATATAATAAAGGGGTAATATGCAAATTGACCCTAACAGCAGAACAACTGGGAAAGACTGCTCACTGTAACACACACTGACCACGAGGGGACAGATGCTCAATGAATGAGCTGCCCCTGGTGGTCAGTGCACTCCCACAGAGGGAGCTCTGCTCAGCCACAAGCCAGGCTGATGGCTGCCAGTACAGTGGTGCTGGTGGAAGCCTCTCCTGACTCCTCAGCAGCGCTAAGAATGTCTGACTGCAGCTTTAGCCTGCTCCCTGCTGTCAAGTGGACATCTTCTAAGGGTTCCTGGGATGCCAGAGGGATGTCTGACTGCCAGCTTAGGCCCGATCGCCTAAGCCAGCAGGTGGACATCCCCCGAGGGGTCCCAGTCTGTGAGAGGGCACAGGCTGGGCTGAGGGACACCCCCTGAGTGCACAAATTTTTGTGCACTGGGCCTCTAGTATAGGATATAAAAGCCTAAGCAACCAAATGACCGGTCTCTATAATGCACACTGACCACGAGAGAGCAGATGCTCAATGCAGGAGCTGCCCCCATGTGGTCAGTGTGCTCCCACATTAGGAGCTCTGCTCAGCTGACCATTGGGTGGCATGAGCCTCTCTCATCTCCATGGCAGCACTATCATACAGTAGCGGCAGCAGGCACAGTGGGGCTGGGATGAGCAGGAGCAGCACAGTGCCTGGCCTGGGCTTCTCCCCAACCACCTGCTGCTTCTGCACTACTGTATCCCTTGGGAATGTCAGACTGCCAGTTTTGGCAGGCCTGCGGGGATTGGGCTGAAACCGGCAGTCCATCATCCCCTTAGCGGTCCAGGATTGTGAGAGGGTGCATGCCAGGCTGAGGGACCCCACCAGTGCACAAACTCATGCACTGGGCCTCTAGTATAAATAGACATGATTTATTCTATGATTAATTAATGCTTGTGTGTTCTTTAACTGGATCAATTCTGTGAAAACCATACACAGGTTAACAAACTTAAAGATTTAATAAGTGTATAGTAGAGAGATTGAATAATAGAAGTATAGTATCTAAAAAAGGAGTCATTTAATTCTACCCATATACTTGATATTATATTTTATCTTAAGTATGTACCATATTTTTAGAATACTAATAAAGTAAAAGGACAGAAGAGGAAGTAAACTAGAAGGATCTGTGAATACTGTCACTTAAAGACTGTAGAAAATATATATATAGCCCTGGCCGGTTTGGCTCAGTGGATAGAGCGTCAGCCTGTGGACTGAAGAGTCCCAGGTTCGATTCCAGTCGAGGGCATGTACCTTGGTTGCGGGCCATTCCCATTAGGTGGTGTGCAGGAATCAGCTGATCGATGTTTCTCTCTCATTGATGTTTCTAACTCTCTATCCCTCTCCCTTCCTCTGCATAAAAGAATCAATAAAATATATATTTAAAAAATACACACACACACATATACACGCATTTGGTTTAATAACACAAAAATTATGGGACAAATGATCAATGCTTTCAAATATTTTAAAGGTTATTATGTGAAAAATGGCATAGACCTGCTGTATATGGTGATAGAGGACAAAAGCAGGAAGACTGTATGGAAGTTGGAAATTAAGATTTTGTGTAATATAGGAGGAAAATTACTAAAAATTGGAGCCATTAACAGTGAAAAAGATTAACCTGAGAGAGAGCAAGCCCCATGTACTGAAAAGTAAAAGTAGAGGTTGTATCAAGTCTATTAACATGTTTTTTGCAAGGGATAGAAAGTTGGACCAGATGACCTATAATAACCCTTTCAGCTCTTAAAGATGGAATTAGGACAAACTGTGATTTTGGAAGAATTAATGGAGACAATGTCCCATGAATAATAAGGAATATTTTCAAATTTTTGAGACAATAAAACAAAATATGTATGGATAGAAAGGCTTGCCCAACCAGATAGAAGGGAAGTAATCAAGCTAGGATCTAGTGAATAAATTTAAATCTATATGAAATAACATTTAAAGAGAGTATCCTTCTGGACTTAACAGTCCATCTGAACTCCTCAGTAACCCTACTTGATAGCCACTGCTGGATTGACTCAACAACACCTGTACTGCTTCCTGGCCCTTCTCTGATCCGTTATTTTTTGTCTTACAACCTTAACCTTAATACTTCTTTATCACCTTTTTGTTTGTCTTTTCCAGTTCATAATGTAATGGTTGTGTATTTATGGAGACTTCTTCAAATATGTCAGATGCCATCCCTTTAGAAATTACTAGGTTCTCTGTCACCTATTATTCTATCTAATAATAGAATGAGGGAGAGTATAAAGAACATAGTTAGATATCGTAATCCAGGATGTTGTAGAGTGTTGAATATAGGAATGATGGTGTCATCTAGCTCATATAAAAGGAATTATAAAATCTGTTTACAATAACTTTTTGTAGGATGTGATACTAAAGCAAAGCCACTTTTCTTTTTAAAGTTATAATTTTCAGGTATTTTTTTATTTCGCTTTACTATTATAGCATCAAATTAGGCAAATCATATGGATCTGACATGCTTTTTTCTAATGGTCATACTCACTAGTGAATCTTAATAATTCTCTAGATCACTGTGCCGAAATACCCATAGAAGCTCAACTGAAGAAGATGATTCATCTTCAGAAGAAGAAATGGAATGGAGTAATAACAGTTTGCTTCTAGCCAATCTATCTATACCTCAGTTAGATGGAACTGCAGATGAAAATAGTGGTGAGTAAACAAATCTATGAGCATTTCCCAATTTAGGGACTAAAATTACTTTTTATTTTAAAACTATAGTTACACTTACTATATAGTTGGTTAAGTGAGGCTATAACAATAGTATTTTCTCCTTCTCCAGAATTTTTTCTTTTGAGAATATAGATAAATTATTCTTTCTCATTTTTAAGAGGATAACATTTTTTAATCACTGATTTGAAGATTCATAAACTTTAATCAGTTTATCATATTAACATTTAAGTAGCATAAGAAACTAAGAAATATGTGCAGCTAATTTGAAGTGATAATGAAAAGAAACATATTATTTTATGAAAACTTTTTAAGGTGACAAGTATTTTCCCCTTATTCCTCCAAAAGACACTGAGTAGTAATATAATCTATTTCTGATTAAAGGAACATGTTTTTAAAATAATGACTAATAATCAAATGTAACTAACTCTTGATTACCTAGGTTGAGTTATCCTAATAGTAGGAGTAATCTTTTTGTTGAGATAACCATATTAAACATTCAAACTTCATATATTTTCTTTTATGGTGATAGTATCATGGTATGGGAAAATATTTTAAAAATTAAGAGTGAAAGTGAAATAAATTTTTTCCCCTCATTTCAGACAATCCATTGGACAATGAAAATTCTAGAACCCACTCTTCTGTGATTGCAACAAGCAAGCTCTCAGTAAAACCTTCCATCTTTCACAAAGATGCTGCTACATTAGAACCCTCATCTTCTGCTAAGATTACCTTTCAGTGTAAACACACAAGTGCCCTTTCTTCCCATGCTTTGAACAAGGAAGATTTAATTGAAGACTTTTCACAGCCAAACAGTACTGGAAAAGGTTTAGATCATTCAGTTGCTTCTTTAACAAATGAAAGCACTTACTCTGTGAAATACCCTGGATCTTTAAGCAGTACTGCCCATTCAGAAAACTCTCAAAAAGAAAGTAGTAAGAAAGATACCCTCCCAGTATCTTCCTGTGAAAATAGTGTTTTTGATTATGATGAAGATATTCCATCTGTTACAAGACAAGTACCAAGTAGGAAGTATACAAACATTAGAAAAATCGATAAGGATGCCCCTTTTATACATATAAACCGTCACACTAGCGAAAGTACATTGGGCAAAAATTCTTTCAACTTTTCTGACTTAAATCATTCAAAAAATAAAT
Source organism: Murina feae (assembly GCA_004026665.1). NCBI lineage: Eukaryota > Metazoa > Chordata > Mammalia > Chiroptera > Vespertilionidae > Murina > Murina feae. The sequence goes on along the minus strand of PVJC01015559.1, from coordinate 14,681 downwards.
TATCTTCTGAAGGAAATGAAAAGGGAAACAGCACAACTCTGAACAGTTTATTCCCTTCATCATTAACTGAAAATTGTGAATTGCTGTCATGCTCAGGGGAGAATAAAACTATGGTACATTCTCTTGATAGCATTGCTAATGAAAGTGGACTAAATAAACTTAAAATTAGATATGAAGAATTTCAAGAGCATAAAACAGAAAAGCCAAACCTCAGCCAGCAAGCAGCACATTACATGTTTTTCCCCAGTGTTGTTCTTTCTAATTGTCTCAGTAGACCACAGAAACTCTCTCCTGTCACATATAAATTACAACCCAATAATAAACAGTCCCGGTTAAAAATGAATAAAAAGAAACTTGTAGGTCATCAAGAGACTTCTACCAAAACTAGTGAGACAGGATCAACAAAAGATAATTATATACAAAGTAATCCTTGTAATAGTAATTCTGAGAAGAACAATGTATTGGCCAGTGATTTAACTAAAGTCACCCATGGAGCTTTTGAAAATAAAACACCTACAGACAGTTTTATAGACTGTCACTTTGGAGATGGAACCTTAGAAACTGAGCAGTCCTTTGGATTGTATGGAAATAAATACACTCTTAGAGCCAAACGCAAGGTAAATTACGAGACTGAAGATAGTGAGTCGAGTTTCGTAACACACAACTCAAAAATTAGCCTACCTCATCCCATGGAAATTGGTGAAAGCTTAGATGGAACTCTCAAATCTCGAAAACGAAGAAAAATGTCTAAAAAGCTGCCTCCTGTCATTATAAAGTATATTATTATTAATAGATTTAGAGGGAGAAAAAATATGCTTGTGAAGCTAGGAAAAATAGACTCTAAAGAAAAACAGGTAATATTAACAGAGGAAAAAATGGAACTATATAAAAAGCTTGCACCTTTAAAGGATTTTTGGCCAAAAGTTCCTGATTCCCCTGCAACCAAATATCCCATTTATCCACCAACACCAAAGAGAAGTCACAGAAGAAAAACAAAACATAAATCTGCTAAGAAAAAAACTGGTAAGCAACAAAGGACAAATAGTGAAAATATAAAAAGAACTTTGTCTTTCCGGAAAAAGCGTTCACTTGTTATTCTTTCTCCTCCCTCACCATGTTATAATGCTGAAACCGAAGACTGTGACTTAAATTATAGTGATGTTATGTCTAAATTAGGTTTTCTTTCTGAAAGAAGCACAAGTCCCATAAATTCTTCTCCACCTCGGTGCTGGTCTCCCACAGATCCAAGAGCTGAAGAAATTATAGCTGCTGCAGATAAAGAAGCAGTGCTTTTTAAGGGTCCTAATGCATATAATAGCAAGACTGCTAATTCCAGTATAGAAAAAAATAGTCGAGCAAGAACACAGGTGAAGAAATCAAAAATAAAGTTTGTTAATCCCTCAGTAGTGACTAAGAAAAGGAACAAACGAAATCAAACAAATAAAATAATAGATGATGGGAAAAAGAAGCCGAGAACAAAACAGAAACAAAAAAATGAAAAAGGTACATCGAGAAAGCACATAACACTTAAAGATGAAAAACTAAAATCTCAATCTGGTACCGAAGTTACATTTGTGCTGAAACATCAGAATGTATCTGAGACCTCACATATTTCTAGTGATTCTCAACTACTTGATAAACAGAAAGATGTATCAGTAATGGGCTCTGCTATAGATCATTCCCTTTCTGCTCCACAAACCACTGGAATTCATGCACAACAGAATTTATCTGGCTGCTTTCCTTCTTTCTTAGAAAGCAAGAAGCCTGTAGATTTGCAAACATTCCCGAGTTCTCGAGATGATTTGCATCCTTCAGTTGTTTGTAATTCTTTGGGACCTGCAAACTCAAAAATTAATGCTCAAAGGCTTCATAATCAAAGTGCCATGTTTACTCTAAAGGAATCAACTCTGATTCAAAAAAATATATTTGACCTTTCAAACCATTTGTCTCAGGTTGCACAGAAAACACAGATATCTTCGGGTATAATGTCCCCAAAGACAGAAGAGAATGCAAATACGCAAAAGAACTATTTGTCATCCTTTGGAAAATTAAATGAATATCGTAATTCCCTAGAATTAAAGCCAGACCATGCATATGCCCCTAATTTTTTGCATTGCAAAGATAGTCAGCAGCAGCTTGTGTGCATGGCAGAGCAGTCAAAGCACAGCGAGACTTATTCTCCAGGAAATGCAGCATCAGAAGAAAGTCAGATGCCTAATTACTTTGTAACTTCCCTGAGAAGTCCAATCAAGCAGATAGCATGGGAACAAAAACAAAGGGGCTTTATTTTAGGTGTGTCAAATTTTAAACCTGAAAGGGTAAAACAGAAGTCGTCAGAAGCAGTTTCACAAACCAAAGCATTTTCTCAGTGTAAAAGTCAAAATGTGTCAGCACCTTCAGCATTTGGTGAAGGACAGTCCGGACTGGCGGTTCTGAAAGAATTGTTACAGAAGAGACAGCAGAAAGCACAAAATGCAAATATTATGCAAGATCCATTATCTAATAACCATCAACCAAACAATATTTCCGTTCCCCTTGAGCATAACAAAACAACTAAACGAACACGATCGGTAACATCTCCAAGAAAACCTCGAACTCCCAGAAGTACAAAACCTAAAGACAAAATCCCCAAACGTCTCAAAGTAGATGCCATAAATTTACAAAACTCTGGCCAGTTGGATAACTCCCTGTCGGATGATAGTCCTATCTTTTCTTCAGATCCAGGTTTTGAAAGTTGTTATTCACTTGAAGATAGCTTATCTCCTGAACACAATTATAATTTTGATATTAATACAATTGGTCAGACTGGATTTTGTAGCTTTTATTCTGGGAGTCAGTTTGTCCCTGCTGATCAGAATTTGCCTCAGAAGTTCCTAAGTGATGCAGTTCAGGATCTTTTCCCAGGACAAACTATAGAAAAGGCTGAGTTTTTAAGTCATGATAAGAAGTGTAATGAAGACAGACATCATGCCTCAGACTCATCCTTGTGGATTAGATCTGCTACTCTAAGTCCTGAACTATTTGATAAATCATCCATAGAGAACAATGAGAGTCATCGCCACAACCAGTGGAAAAATAGCTTCCATCCTCTAACAACTCGGTCTAATTCAATAATGGATTCTTTCTGTGTCCAGCAGACAGAGGACTGTCTAAATGAAAAATCCAGATTGAATAGGAGTTCAGTAAGCAAAGAAGTGTTTTTTAGCCTCTCACAGACTGGCAATTCAGACTGGATTCAAGGTCATACCAGAAAAGAAATGGGACAAAATCTTGACTCAGTCAATGCCTCTTTCACTACAATACTATCTTCCCCTGATGGTGAACTTGTCGATGCAGCCTCTGAGGATTTAGATTTGTATGTTTCAAGAAATAATGATATATTGACACCAACTCCTGATAGTTCACCAAGGTCTGCCAGCTCTCCCTCACAATCTAAAAATGGCAATTTCACCCCTCGAACTGCTCACATTCTGAAACCACTTATGTCCCCTCCAAGTAGGGAAGAAATTATGGCCACCTTGTTGGATCATGACCTTTCAGAAACTATTTACCAGGAACCATTTTGCAGTAATCCTTCTGATGTACCAGAAAAGCCCAGGTAATCAATTATATTTTCCCCTTGGGTCTCTCTGAATAATTATCACGTATATAACATTTGGTACCTTACTGCTATTTTTCTGACTGATACTGTATTTGTAAGTAGCATATCATTATGAAAACTATTTATAATTTGGACTTATTAAGAAAATTTACTGAATAGCTAAATGCTTACACCTGGAGAAATTTCTTTAAGCTGATGAGTGTTGGTTTTGGATCTACTATAACACTGTCTCCATTAAGGATTAGAGATGCAAAGATTGGCTCCCTGTGATATGATGCCCCATTAAGAAGGATGTCATACTTTAAAAGTGTCATTTTTAAAATGGTGTTTATTTCTAAAATTGTAAACTCATCGTTTTTAAAAGAACTTTATATTTTAAAGTTTTTGAAAGTGAGCATAGATACATTTTAAGTACTCTCACGATATATCTCTAAGTAAAGATTAAGTTGTTTCTATGATATATATACCACTCTCTTGTTGCCAACATATTTATCATCTTGTTCCTATTGTTAGTTTGTACAGTTATTAAGGGTGCAGGATGGAATTAACACCCTATTATCTCTTCTTTCTTTTAAGAATCTTTTCAGAGAAGTGATAACATATATATACATACAGCTATATATACATACAGCTAATAGCAAAATAGGCTGGAATCACAATACTGATTTACTTACAAAATAGTAGTTAAGTTGGTATCTTATACCACCTGTATCACTGAGGTTGCACATTTCTAATAAGAGCTAAGTTGGGGGACATGACTTCATCCATGTTTTAAATTATGCTTTCTTTTCCTGCCCTGTGTCTTTGATCCCATTTACCTAACCAGTTTCAGAGAGAGAAAGAGAAGCAATTTGCTTCAGCCACCCAGTCAAAAGCAGGGGAGATTGGCTAGAAATGCTGAGGCAGACCCTGCATAGTCTAAATTGTGGAAAGAGATGTGAAGAGCCAACTAAGGCAAGAAGCCACACTGCATATATACACTTTAGTAGCACCATGTTTCTGACCATAGGAAAAAACACACAGTGAATGCCAGGCTTTTACCCAGCAGATTAGCAGTAATTCCTGCAGGAGTCCTTTAAGAAAGGGTTGAAAAAAAGTAATAAATATAGGGTAGAAGTTCGTTCACTTGAAGGACAGAAACGTCCTCCTCAACACACTGTGTTTTTGCTTTGCTTAATACCCACCTGTGGTCTTTAATATGAATAGGACTTTCTCTTTATTTTACTGCCAGAATGTATAAATGTCTGTTCCTTTGACATTTATTTCCATTATTTGGGGAGCTTTGTCTTTAACAGTAGGCATATTATATCTTTTAATTTAAGTCTTTTTTCTACCTTAGCCTTATACATCTTTTTAATTCTTAGTTAATGTACATGTGCTAGTCATTAACTCTGTATCGCTATATAGTTGTTATCTAACTTTGACATTTGCTATGCAGCTGAAATAGAAGGAAAACAGTCATTATATTTTTAAAAATTTTATTTTTTAAAAATCTATGTATTTATTATAGAAAATTTAGGAAGTATAAAAGAAGACAAAAATTACACCATTGCCCTAACTGGTTTGGCTCAGTGGATGGAGCATCGGCCTACGGCCTGTGGGTTTGATTCCAGTCAAGGGCATGTACCTTGGTTGTGGGCACATCCCCAGGAGGGAGGTATGCAGGAGGCAGCTGATTGACGTTTCTAACTCTCTATCCCTCTCCCTTCTTCTCTATAAAAAATCAATAAAATATATTTTTTAAAAATTACACCATTATCTAACTGTAACAATCACTAATATTTTAATGAGTTTTCTTACATTTTTAAAAATGTATACAATTTTATTTTTTTATGAAATGTGATCTTACTGTAGTCACAATATTTATTCAGATTCATTCACTTAACATTAAACATTAAAACTAACAAACACTTTCTAAATTTCTGAGTTTACATTTTAATGGCTGCATAATATTCTTTTATGTATATTATTGTACTGAGATGTTCTTTATTTTGCCACTATAGATAATTATGTGATTAATATCTTCTTAAAGCATTTCTTATATTTTGGAGTTTTTTCTCATAGCCCAAAAAGTAGGATTACTATAAAACTTAAGACTTTTGATATATATTTTAACGTGAGTTATAGCAGTTTCTGTGCTGTTGACTATTCACAAAAGCTGAATTTACCATGCTTCATCATTTAAAATTTTGGTTTTATTATGATTTCTGTATCAAAATATTGCATTAGGTATGGTCTTTTGGCATACATACTCATTTACTTCAATAGCAATAATTCTTTTAATTTTTCATACAGCTGGGAATTGAGTACAGGGAAGGTACTAGATTCTGGTTAAGTAGTATATCATTGTGAAAACTGTTCATAACTGTGACTCACTAAGAAAATTCACAGACTAGCTGAATGGTTGTACCTTGAATTAACTAGCAAGGGCCAAAATCTTTCCATTTAAAGGGGGAAAAGAACTGTGATAACCCTGATGCTTTTCCTTCAACTCCAAGTCAGAAAAAAAAGAGACCCTAGTTCATTGAGTTTTGTCTAGAGAATGACCAGGACATTTGGGAAACCATGCTCAAAGAGAAGTAATTGAAAAAACTAAAAACTGCCTTCTTACTCATGAAAGACATACCTCAAAAAATAGACTTCTTTTATGTTGCTGCAGAAGGCAGAAATAGTACAAATGGATATGTTAAAGAAAGGGAGAGGTTTAGTTTTATAACTATTGAAAACTAAACTAAGCTACTTTTTAATTAGTAACTCCCCACATGCATATACATTAGTAGTATTTAAGCTATGCATATTGTAGGCTCTGCCAACTCCTAAAATTTTTGTTAGTGTTAACCTTGCTATGTAAAGAGGAGGAAGAATTACGGTAATTTACCTCAATTATGAGTGATTTTTTTTTTTAAGTTTGAGGAAATTTGAGAGGGCAGGTGAGCACAAAAATTTGTTTGAACTTACTGGCTCTGCTAAACTACTATAGATAATAGAGAATGTAGAAAGAGGTCATCAGTAAAATCCAGGAATATAGTCTCTGATGACAAATTCTTCCATCGTTTTTATTTATATGTGGTAACAATGGGAAATTATTTAAAACTAAAGGCCCGTTGCACAAAATTCGTGCACGGGGGAGGGGGGGGGAGGTGTCCCCGAGTCCAGCCTGCACCCTCTCTAGTCAGGGACCCCTTGGGGGATGTTTGACTGCCAGACATCCCTCTCACAATCTAGCACCACTGGCTCCTAACAGCTCACCTGCCTGCCTGCCTGATCGCCCCTAACCACTGTGCTTGCCTGCCTGATTGCATCTAACTGCCTCTGCCTGCCTGCCTGATTGCCCCTAACCTCTACCTGATCACCTCTCGCTGCTCCCCTACCAACCTGATCACTCCCAACTGCCCTCCCCTGCCAGCCTGATCGCCCCTAACTGCCTCTACCTCAGCCCCCACCACCATGGCTTTGTCCAGAAGGAAGTCGGACATCTGGAAAATGGCCAGTTGACCCAGTCTAATTAGCATATTACCCTTTTATTAGTATAGATAAATTATGTAGAATAGGGTTGCTTAAATGGCAGGGGAAGGCTTTTTCAGCAGGAGGAGATGCTCTTTGCAGACAAAAATACATAATCCTTATATCTGGACTATGTGCACTATACTGCCAAACCAGTTATTAAAAAATTGAACCACGCCCTGACCAGTTTGGCTCAGTGGATAGAGCATCGGCCTGCGTACTCAAGGGTCCCAGGTTCTATTCCAGTCAAGGGCATGTACCTTGTTTGTGGGCACATTCCAGTGGGGAGTGTGCAGGAGGCAGCTGATCGATGTTTCTCTCTCATCAATGTTTCTAACTCTCTATCCTTCTCCCCTCCTCTCTATAAAAAATCAATAAAATATATTTTTAAAAAGTTGAACCACTTACACCTTACACCAAACAGCTGTTGCCCTTAAAACCCCTCCTCAGCCCCCACCTTAGGTTCTGCCTTCACAGTTCACCTAGATTAGGTTCTGATTGGTCGGTTTCTATGCCAGTCAGCGTCAAAAGCTCCGCTTCCTAGGCAGCCATTGTCTGTTCTGGGAAATGCAGAATGGCCCTGCTGACATTCTGTCTCTCTCTCAGTGCTTGATCCGCAGCCTCCACAGCAGCTGAGGATCAGGCCCTGCCTCTCTCTCTAGGCCTCGCCAGCAGCCGAGGTGGCTGCTGATCAGGACCTGCCTCTCTCTGGTCCTGATCTCGCAGCTGTGCCCACCTTGCCCTGCCCACCCCGTCACCCCGCCTGCTTGCCGCCAGCTTTGTGGGCCACAGGGGAGGTACAAGAGGTGCTCCATGCACTTCCTGGTGACCAGTCATCCATCTGTTCATTTAGTTTGTGACAGCCCTAGGCTATTATTAGTATAGTATAGATGAGTAAGAGGAAAGGAATCTGATGAGTTTCTCCTTGGAGAAAAGCAGTCTTCGTGGGCACATACAACAAAAACAACAACAAAAAAATTCTCTCTTTTTCTGATATTAATGATGATTTTCCCCAAGGAAATCAATTTAATAGTCCATATACTTGTGAGGAAAGCATATTGAGACTGCACAAAATATGTGTATGTAGGGGGGTATGGAAAGGGAAGAAAGAGATGAGCATTTTTTAAAATATTTTTTAATTGATTTGAGATAGAGAAGCAGAGAGATAGAGAGAGAAAGAGAGAGAAAATCAATCAGCAGCTTTTTTCACTCACCCTGAATGGAAATTGAACTCACAACCTGGATATGTGCCCTGACTGGGAATGGAACTGCTACACATACATTGCTCAACCGAATGAGCCACAGCAGCCAATGTGAGATGGGCATTTTTTAGACTCCAAAAGGAACTTTAAAAATCTCTAGGATAGGGAAATAAATATTTTGGTTAATTGCTGTTGAGACAAAATAGTTGTTCTAAAATATGTTATTTATAGGGAGATCGGCGGACGGCGTCTCATGGTAGAAACTCGACTTCCAAATGATCTAGCTGAGTTTGAGGGAGATTTTTCATTGGAAGGACTTCGTCTGTGGAAAACAGCATTCTCTGCAATGACTCAAAATCCAAGACCAGGATCACCCTTTCGTAATGGCCAAGCATTTGTCAATAAAGGGTCAAGTAATAGCCATAAAATGGTGGAAGATAAAAAAATTGTGATTATGCCTTGTAAATGTGCCCCAAGTCGACAATTGGTTCAAGTATGGCTTCAAGCCAAAGAAGAATATGAACGTTCCAAGAAACTGTCTAAAACTGAGCCAGCTGGAGTAGTAAAAGCTGCTGAGAACTTCAGCTCTTCAGTTAACCCAGATGACAAACCTGCAGTGCCTCCAAAAATGGATACAACTCCACATATACTCCCCACTACAGCACATACCAAGGAAGATGTTGATAATTTTAAGATTGCTTTACAAGTTTCAACCACAGGATGCAGTCAAACTACAAGTGAAAGTCAGATGCTGCCACCAGCTGTTTCTACAAATGATCCTGAGAAAGATGAAGATGATGATGACGACTATTGTAGTTATAGCTCCCCTGATTCTCCAGTATTTCCACCTTGGCAACAAGCAGTATCCCCAGATCCCAGAACATTGAATGGAGGTGACCGACCCTTATCAGCAGTGGAGGAACTATGCTCCCTGGCTGTGGAGAACCTCTTAAAGCCAGTAAAAGATGGTATACAAAAAAGCCCCTGCAGTGAGCCTCGGGATCCTCTTGTGATATCTCCGATCAATGTTAGGGCAAAAACTGGGATATGTGATTCACTTTGCCTTCATAGTACACCAATCATACAGAGAAAACTTCTGGATAGACTTCCTGAAGCAACGGGCCTTAGCCCTTTATCGACAGGTAAGTTTCCAAATAACAGATTTTAATAGCTGTTCTTCAAAGATTAAAATGAAAACAATATTAGAGTATGTTAATGGAAATGAGGGCTTTTTAAATGAAATTTTAGCTCGGTTAATGAGAGTATTGTTACTTTATCATGTCTCAGAAAAACATCACATGGAAACTTTTTTAGCTTTCTGCTGTGAATTCTACATATGCCTTCTTCCTATCTTCTCACTTCTGGGTGAACTATAGGAGCCCTCTGAGAAACCTCACCTTCTCAACTTGATTTTTCCCGTTGCCCATTTTTTCCATTTTCATTTTCCCTTTAATATATGCCCAAGTCTCTCTCTGAACTTTAAATAGAAACAAAGCCAAAGAACTGCTTTAACCTTAGACTCTCCTTCAAAGCCAAATTTTTTAGAAGATGTCTTAAATACAACAATCTATTTACCTTGTACTCATTTCTCAACCTCCTCTACCTGGATTCTATCCTCATAATTTTACCTGTATGGCTCCTGTAAAGAATCTCAGTAACCTTTATATAGCTAAAGCCAATGGATGTTTTTCAGTCTTCCTATCACATGCCCTATAAGCAGCCATTGTCCTATTGACCATTCCTTACTTCCCAGAGCTTCTTCTTACCTTGGCTTTTCTTCCTACTCCTGTTTCTTCCTACTTGCTTTCCTTTGAAGTTAAACTCACATTCTCAGTTATTACCTAAACTAGTGGCCCAGTGCACAAAATTTGTGCACATTAAAAGGGGATTAATTAGAGGAAATATTTTAATATTGCTATTTGCCCTTTCTCTATAATAGAAGTGTCAGAGATTAAAGAAAATTAGTAAAACGTATATGAAAATCTTCCTCCTGTCAGAGTCTGGGGTGCACCATGGAACCCAGAGTCAAGTCTTCAACCACCCACATGCAGCTCAAAATCGCTCGAGACCCAAACCTGGACGGCCCCCCTTCATTGGGCTAGATCCAGACCTGGCCGGTCCCACCCTGTCAAGCCCTGCCAGGTGGGGGGGGGGCGGTGCGGCCTCAGGTCCCCTAGGTGCCAGGGCAGGGGGGCACGGCCTGAGGTCCCCCATCAAGCCCTGCTGGGTGGAGGGAGTGGCCTGTGATTCCCTAGCCTGGCACTGGGGCAGGGGGCACAGCCAGAGGTCCACTGGCTTGGTGCTGGGGTGGGGGGCATGGCCTGAGGTCTCCTGGCCCAGCACCAGGGCGGAAGGCACACCTTGAGGGCCCCCGTCAAGTCCCACTGGGTGGGGGGCACAGCCTCAGGTCCCCTGGCCTGGGGCCAGGGCGGGGGGGCATGGCCTGAGGTCCCCCGGCCTGGCACCAGGGAAGAGGGTGCAGCCTGAGTTCCTCTGACCTGGTGCCAGGGTGGGGGGAGCAGCCTGAGGTCTCCTGTCAAGCCTGCAGGTAGAAGGCACAACTTGGGGTCCCCTGTCAAGCCCCATGCGGGAGGTGGGTGGGTACACAGCCTCAGGTCCCTGCTGATTGCTCCTTAAGGCTCATTATGGGAACTTAGCCTTAGCTGTGGGTGCAAATTGACTGGAGTGATGGTTAATTTTCATATTCCTTATTATATAGGATGTTGGGATTTATTAAGGCTTAGCCTTTAGCTTTCTTTACTCTTTACTTACTTTATATTCTCTCCCTATATTCTCTTCGTATGAGCACAAATTAGACATTACTGCAGATAATGCAGCTTAAATTTCCATTCAGAACCCCCTTTAAGCTTCAGAACACTATATCCAACTGCCTATTTGGCATTTCTACTTGAATGCTCAAAGGCACCACAAGGTCAGTATTTTTTTAAAGTCAGTTCATGATTGCACTGCATGCATTCACTGCCAAACACATAACACACATGCCCACACACAGAAATCCAGCTGGTCCTCTTTAAGTTTTCCTCATTTCAGTGAATAGTACCACCATCTCTGTTACTGAGTTACACAAGTCAGAAACATGGGATTTATTTGTTACACCTACCGGATCCTAATTCCCTCACTACCCAGCCTGTGGTTTCCAATCTATTACTACAAAGTCCTGTAATCTTTTAGTTTCCTAAATTACACAGATCGGTCTACCACTACTGCTACCACTATAACCTTAGGCCAAACTGTTGTCATCTCTCACCTGGTTTTCTACCCTAGCCTTCTTATCTACCCTTGGCAATTTCTCAGTCTTTTGCTCAGAAGTTGGAAAATCTCCACACTGTTTCATTAATACTATCCCGTCTTTCTGTTCCAGCTCAAAAAAGCCTTCCTAACCTCACTTTATAAAAATTCTCAATTGTATTCTTTTTTGTTGTATTTACCCCAGTTACAATTTTACCTTTCTATATATATTTGGTGAATGTCTGATTCTCTCTAGACCCCATGAGGATATAGACTATGTCTTTCCCTCATCATCATAAATCCTGGACATATAAGTGAATGAATGAATTAAATGATTTCCTAAGATAATGAGTAAGGAATAAAACAGTAATTAAAATGTAAATGTTTTTATTTAAAATACAAAATTTTTTAAGTTATTTTGGTGGGTATCAGAAGATTGAATTGGTTTTTGCTAGAGAATTTACAGAATAATATTCACAAATGTTGTTAAGAATTTAGAACAAAAAGTTTTTAAAAAACAGAAGCATATAATTTTGATATAAATATGAAATATGAAATTTCTTTCTACAGAACCAAAAAGTCAGAAGTTGAGTCATAAGAAAGGAAGTAATACTGATACTCGTAGAAGAATATTCTTAACACAAACAAAGGTAACTATGCTAAACATATTTAAAAATCAGTGGAAGATCCAGTCTTACTCTTAGATTTCAGTTAGATAATTGATAACTTTGTGTCTCAATTTTTAAAAAAATTTTATTATACTTTTGCATCATTTTATTTACATCTTTGAGACAACAAGAAATTGCCTAATTTTTTTTTTTTAGTTTCTTTTTGTTGTTGGGATCTAAAAGATTCTTATATGTAAATACAAATATTACAGAGAAAGTGAATATGATAGCCAAAATGTGGATTATGAGGATACAAATACATTAACTGATTACTGGCAGTATCAGAACAGTCCAATGACAGCAGAGCTCAAGTAAGTGATTTTTGATCCCACCAAAAATATATCCTTTTTCTTGGTTTATTACTTTTTTTTCTTAAATATAACATTATTAATTTTTTTCAGTTTATGTTACTAAATAACAAAGGAAAACATTTATTATTGCAACTCTGAAAAATCATAAATATCTTTATTCCAATACTAAAAAAATGATAAAGCTTAAAATATATGGCTATGTGAAAAAAGTACACAGTACATATGTATCTTCAGAAATATATGATAGAAATCACTCCTGTATTAACCAATTGTCATAACTATCATGAATTGACATAAGATATATTTTGGTGTTCCTATTTGGAGATTACTTTTTTAAAAACTTTTCTTTTTAAAGCAGAATTGTGGAATTACAGGCTATTTATTTTAAAAACAGACACCAGAGTATTGTGAATATAAATGGTTTATGGGTTTGGAAATCAGAAAACGTATTTTTTAGAAAAAAGAAAGATTATATTCTTTCTAAACCCATAAAGATTATTTATGTTTTAACTCATCTTCCAGACACATGTTATATTAGGGTAAACTACAAATCCAAAATTTCAAATTTTATTATATACTAGGCAAATTTGTTGCAAATACTTTGCTTGCTTGTCATATTTCCATTAAGGGTGAAGATAAATGTCCATGTGGTATAAATGTCAAGTCTCTACAAGACTATTATTTTCAATATTTGGGGCTTGTAAATCAAAGAACAACATATGGTTTGCTTTCAGATTATATCAGATATTTCTACATATATCCAGTTCTGGTATTTTAAATTACTCGCATGAAAAGAATTTTAATAAAATACTTATGGTTTCTTTTGGACTTAAAGAGGTATTATTAGTTTATCATGTATTACAAAACCCATAAAGCATATTATTTAAGTAGGAATAGGTAGTCAAAATAAAGAAAATGCTTGCTTATTTATTTTTTCTCTGGCTATGTGTTGTTGTTTGTTTGTTTTTAATAGAATCAATTTGCAGCAGTAAATACCCCAAAGAAAGAATCTTCTCAGATTGATGGCCCATCTTTAAACAACACTTACGGTTTCAAAGTCAGCATACAAAACTTACAGGAAGCAAAAGCTTTACATGAGGTAAAATTGCAACAGTAAGGATACATTCACTGTTTAACTCCTATGTTTTATGCTGTGGAACAAGTATGGAAATTTTTTATTGAGGCAGTAATACATTGAATTCTATACTTGTTAATCATTCTGTTCTTAAAATTCTTACTATTTTATGTATTCATACATTTATATGAAATAAGAGAAACTTTTAAAGCAACCATTAGTTATTGAGACTGCTGTGTGGTTTCACAACTTTCATAAATCTTAAACTGAAATTCAGTTTATAGAAGCTAAAATTAGAAAATAGTTTTTTAACTACTAGAAAAAATCTCTTATTCTGGATTGTTATATTAGGATGATATATCACATTCAAAACATTTACTTGTGTTTTCTATTTGTTTGGCTCAGTGGATTGGTGCTTGCTACAATTCATTTGTTCACATAATTCCTATATAACCCAGTTACTATCACTGCACAGACCATAAGCCAAAGACTAAGGGATTGTCTTTAAAATGTACATCAGTCACAGGATAGACACAGGAAAATATGTATGAGTCACTATAAATTTATCTCTTAGAGAAATAACAACTCAAGAACACATATTTGCCCAGCCAGCCAGCATGGTTTAGTGGTTAAGCATCCATCTATGAACCAGGAGTCACAGGTTCAATTCCCGGTGATGTCACATGCCCAGGTAACAGGCTTGATCCCATTGTGAGGCATGCAGGAGGCAGCCAATCGGTGATTCCCTGGACTCTCTCTCTCCCGCTCCCTTGCTCTCTGAAATATATATATATATATATATATACTAGTGGCCCAGTGCATGAAATTCATGCACATTAAAAGGGAATTAATTAGAGGAAATATTTTAATATTGCTATTTGCCCTTTCTCTATAATAGAAGTGTCAGAGAGTAAAGAAAATTAGTAAAATATATATGAAAATCTTCCTCCTGTCAGAGTCTGGGGTGCACCATAGAACCCAGAGTCAAGTCTTCAACCACCCACATGCAGCTGAAAATCGCTCGAGACCCAAACCTGGATGGCCCCCTTTCATTGGGCTAGATCCAGACCC
>PVJC01015558.1:0-34832 GCA_004026665.1 Murina feae | reverse complement strand
CCTGCTTGGCAGCTCCCCAGACCCCTTGGCGGCACCGGGAAGTGGGAAAGGAAGGCAGCAGGAGACGGGTGAGTGGGAAAGAGTTGGCGGCCTGCTTGGTGGCTTCCCAGGTCCCTTCCGGGGATCAGGGAGCAGGAAAAGGCTGGCCTGACCACGAGGCGGGGTTTTCCCTGCTTTCTGGTGGCTGGAGGAAGATGGGTAGTAGGCAAGCTTGGGAGGCAGGCAGCACCCAGCCCTGGTCACAGCTCAAAAAAGAGAACAACATGCAGGGGAGGGCAAGAGTCTGAGAGATCAGCATAGAGGGGGTGCCTGCTCCAAGCCTCCACAGTGTGCCTGGTGGCAGGTCCCCAGCAGGTAGACGCACACAGGAGGACACACACAAAAGGCGCCTGGCAGACTGGGGCAATCATAGGACATCCACTGAGGGGTCCCAGACTGTGAGAGGGCACAGGCCGGGCTGAGGGACTCCCTCCACCCTGAGTGCACAAATTTTTGTGCACCGGGCCCCTAGTAATGAAATAAAGAACATGGGAGCAGTGCTAAAAAGTATAGCAGGCATAGACTTTGCAACTTTGTCTCCCCCTGCTGAGTCAAGAGGTACATGTGGCCAGAGATATGGAGATACGGAAAGGGTACAATAGCTGTTTCTTTCCGGAGGAGGAGGAAAACAGAAATGTTGACCTAAAATCTTATAAATTTAGAATCACCGTGATCATGCAGCATCCAATGAGCTGGTTACACAGACTGTGCCAAAGCCACACTGCAGATATGTGTGTGTGTGTGTGTGTGTGTGTATGTGTTGGGCAGGGACCAGAAGTGGGGGGAGTACACTGCGGGGAGGGGCGGCTTTGGTCTTGTTTTAACTTAATGAGGAAACTTGCCTTCAGTCATGATGGGGGCTTGTTTCTCTAAAGTCCTATTAAGTGACCATCTGGGTGGTCATGGAGCACTTACATTCCCTCAAGAGCTTGTTCACAGAACCATCTTCCACGCGGACCCAACTAGTACGAACAATGATCAGACTATTTCACGCCTAGGGGGGACCTGGGGAAGGAGCTCCCTGCTGCTCTCCCTCCCAGCTCCCCCTCCTGGCTTCTCAGGGGTTGATCTTTATTTTATAAGCCCTTGAACATCTTCATTCCACCAAACAAAGGCAAGTCATGTATGCTATTCATTAGGTACAATTTTTTAATGGAAATCAAGTGCAAAACTTTTTGATTCATGAAACTTCCTAGGGTGAAGCTAGGAAAGCAAACAAAACACTAAATAAATCAGCAAATGCACACACACACACACACACACACACAACCTAGGCCAATGGTATCCTGATGTCACTCTTTTTTTTTAATATATTTTATTGATTTTTTACAGAGAGGAAGGGAGAGGGATAGAGAGTTAGAAACATGGATGAGAGAGAAACATCGATCAGCTGCCTCCTGCACACCCCCTACTGGGAATGTGCCCACAACCAAGAAACATGCCCTTGACTGGAATAGAACCCGGGACTCTTGAGTCTATAGGCCGATGCTCTATCCACTGAGCCAAACCAGTCAGGGCCTGATGTCACTCTTTAGGGCATTATAATAACTATTAAATAAGGTAAAGGCCTTTGAAGTCCTCAGATAAAAAGTTTTACCAAAATACAGTTATCCCATTAAAATCCACAACAACATTCCCATCAAACAGAGTGGTCCTTTTATAAGCATTTCACTGATGATGAAGTTATGAAATGACAACTTCCTTGTGATAAAGGCAGTTTAAAATAGTCTCAAGTGATTTTGCTACATCTTATCTAATTTCTCAAAGGGCAAAGGGGGAAAAAATTGTTTCTTTAATCAGCAGGCAACAGCAGGCAGTAAAAGCTGACTAATGGCATCTTAGAGCCTCATTCAAAGCAAATGAAACATTCATTAGAAGGAAGGGAAAGAGCAGAACCTTGGGAACTAGGAACGAGTCGCACTGGGCAAAGGTGGGATCCGCCCTATCCAGTGGCCAGAGAGGAAGGAAGACATTACATAATGCAATCTTCCTGAGCTTCAGACAGAAGGACCAGGAAAAAGAGGGAAGAAGTGTTTTTTTTAAAAAGCTAACCTGGAGCAGAAGGCATTGCAGAGACGCTAAGGTGTGGGTGCAGGGCAGCTCTGCCAGGCTCTGGGGGCGCTCTGTCAAGCAGCAGGTGTGGGGCTGGGGGCAGCTGACCTGCAAATCCTCACAGGGTCAGACAGGCCTGATCATCCTCCAGGAAACTGGCCCTCGGAAAAGAGGAGAGCAGTTGCACAGTTGATAGCTTGGAAGTAAACCTAGGATAAGATTAAGTTAAATGAGACGAGGCCACATGGCATAAGGAAAAGAACACTGGCATTAAATCAAAAGGCCTGGGTTGTGACTTAGTCCTTGTTCTGTCCTTGTCAGATGGTGTGACCCTGTGCAGATCACTTAACCTCTGAGCCTGTTCTCACATCCAAGAACAGAACCAGCTGCTCTGCCTACCTTATAGATGTGGTGGGATAGAGTAGTGAATGGGATGGCATTTTAAGAGAGGTGTGTGCATATAAAGTATTGCATCCAGTGCTGATGGGAAGACACCACCACTCCCAGAGCCTGCTCAGGTACACAACTCCTTCTCAAGTATTAGACTTGAGATATTCGTACATACTTATGATGTATGTATGTGTGTGTGCATATACTTATATGCTGAAGTTATACTTGTATACACACAGTTACATATGTAAGGCATACATATAACATGTAGTCACGAGTTACCTATACTAATACAGGCATATAAAATCATGAAGTGATTTGTATCATCGCATATATAAACAGCTGTATTTCACATTTAATCTGATTTACTCTGGATATATGCTAAAACAAACTTGGTCACCAGAAACGCTCAGGGCATTTCAGGAAAAGCACAGATGACCCTGAGCCTAAAGGTCTAGAGGCCACTTGAGAAGGTAAGCCTGCTGCCTTGATGAAACAGCTGCTAGTGTCCTTGGACATGGAACTGACTCTTGGACACTCACAACTTAATTGAGGAAATGACAACTTACCCAGAAACAACCCGAGAACAAAATAAGGCAGTAAAATCAGTCAGCCTGCGGCAGACTGTGTGTTCTGCCTGGCACAGCTCTGGGCCTGCGTGGTGGGAGTAGAGATGGCAGCCTGAACCACAGACAGCGGGATAACCGGGCCACTTGCTGCATCAGGAGGCCATGTCCTGTGTTAGGCAAGGCAAAGGGTCATTTGTAGAGTCAGGGAGTTACAGCCCCCTTTGTCAACCCTCTCATTTCCACCTTTTCTAGCAGGACCAACATTTACTCAGGACCAACCACACACGGAACAGGGGCTGGAGAAAAAGAGCAACATGGACCTTGGGGAGTTAGATTTAAAAATTGTTAAGGCAGAAACAGCTAAGCATCAAACAAGTAATATCGACACTGCTACCAAAGCAAAGGGAGGCGGTGGAGGCCCACGTGGGAAGGAAAACCTACTGTCTGGATGAAACGGCTAATGAGTGGAGGGCTACTAAGGCTGGCTGGGGAAGGTTTCTTGGATTAGATGGAGCTTGGCCAAACCTTGAAGGAAAATTAATATTCAGAAAGCTGAGCATTAAGAGGAATATTACAGACAAGAAGTGTGAGTTGAGACAAGAAGGTGTGCAGCACAATGTGAATATAATTACACTACTCGACAATCCGCTTACAACAGTAAAGATGGTAAATTTTATGTGTATCTTACCACAATTAATTTTTTCAATTTTTTAAAATAACAGGTGCTTCCCAAAAAGAAAACAAAAAAAAACAAAAAACAAAAACAAAAAAAGCATGTAAAGACAAGAAGATATGCTCAGCTGGTATGGCTCAATGGATTGAGTGTCATCTCATGAACCAAGAGGTCCTGAGTTCCACTCCCGCTCAGGGCACATGCCTGGGTTGCAGGCTCAATTCCCAGTAGGAAGCGTGCTGGAGGCAGTTGATTGATGTCTCTCTCTCATCGATGTTTCTCTCTCTCCCTCTCCCTTCCTCTCTGAAGTCAATTTTTTTTTTTTAATGAAAATAAAGACAAGATATGAAAACAAGCTGCCATTGGTAGCAAGTCATAAGCTGACCGGTCTGATTGTGTAGCCGGTTTGTGTAGTGACAATGGGAAATTCAGTAAAGTAGATAGAAACTAGATGGAAAAACCTTATGCCAGGTGGTATTTAACAAGTGGATGCTATACCTCCCTTTAGTGGTTCCTTACTATCTAGCAGCGCTAATGGCAGATTATGAGAACAGCTCAACAGAAAAGTTGGTGACATCTATTGTAGGAAGAAAACTAGCAGAAGGTGAGCAGAGAAGAGAACCCAGTAAAAGGGAGGAGGTAGGAAGTTCAATAAATTAAAATGCCATGAAGTCAAAGGGGGAAAGTCCGGTGTCAAGTACAAGAGCAGGATTAAGATTAGGAAATATCTAAAAAAATCTGTAGCCCAGTTAATGTGGCTCAGAGGTTGAGCATTGACCTATGAACCAGAAGGTCATGGTTCGATTCCAGGTCAGGGCACATAGGCAGTTGTGGGCTCGGTCCCCAGTGGAGAGTGTGCAGGAGGCAGCCAATCCATGATTCTCTCTCATCATTGATGTTTCTATCTCTCTCTCCCACTCCCTTCCTCTCTGAAAAAAAAAAAAAAAAAAAAATTATATATACTTTTTTAAAAAAAATCTCTAAATTGTATGATCTTCAGATGCAGTTTCTGTCAGTCTCTGTGAGATGATGAAATAAGGTGTCAGAGGTTAAGGATAAGATGTCCAAACTGAAGAGGAAAGAGAAGTACTATTGATAATTATGTCAAAACATCAGGCAGAAGCCAGGACGCCCTGGGCAAACAGATCCAGTTAGTTACCTAGTTGAGGAGGAAGGCAGTAGTACAGCCAGGAAGGCAGCAGACACCAATTCAAAGGATTTCATAGTGAAAAGATAAACAGGATGTGAGTCAGAACTAGTAGAGATAAGAGAAGGCTTTATCAGTTATTTATATGGGAGGCAAGGAGGACTTCTGGAGGTTTTAAAGGAGAAGGGAAGGAGCAGATGGGAGCATCTTGCATCCTTCATCCCCCACATGGAGGGATGATGCAGACATTTCTTGTGTGAATGTTCACTGTGGGGCTCTGGTCCTCCAAGAAGCAGGAAGGAACTGAATACGCAGGAAGGCGGGGGGGCGCTTTCTTCCTTTGAAACTATGTGGAAGGAAAAAATATATAACATGAAAACGCAGGCCAGAGCATTTTACTTCAACCTAGTGAACATCAGAGAGCAAGCTGCCAGCGAAGAATGCATTTCCATTTCCGAATCAGCCTCACTGGCCTTTTCTTCATAGCAAAAACAGTAAGCAAGTGCAGTTAACTCTTGGGAGTTCTTTAACACTAGTCCCTACGTAGATGGTCAGCACCAGAACAGTAAGGCAATATATCCATAGTGAAATGTAGAATGTCGTTCAGTGCTGAGCAGTTATTTGTAATTTCACTTCAGGTGCATCGAAGTTTAAACTGGGTAAGGAAACAACAGCAGGTGTTGGGACAGAAAGATGTGACCATACCAGGCGAGGCGGAGGGGACGCGCACGGGGTGGGGGGGGGGAGGATGGAAGACCAGCAGGCTGCGGAAGAGATAGCTCTTGTTGAGGAAGAAAGCAACGTTACAAAAGAGGCTGCAGCAAGTGCCATCGGTGGCAACGCTGAGCAGCACAGCGAAGTAAATTAGTGTGGACCACAAATGCAGTAGAACAGACTTGAAGCCAACTCATCATGCTGGGAAAACCATTTTAATACACTGTAACCATGTAACTACAGAAGGGAGCGGATTCCACACACAAGTTCCTGCTTCTGGGACAGCTCTGCTGCCGGGAGCCGCACCTGGTGAGAGCAGACCACGACGTGTGCTGCACCGCCAGTGCCCCTGGACTGCCCACCCGACCTCCTGGTCGGCCCGGCTCTTTTTGTCTCCACATTTCTCATCCATCTTCTAAGCACCTGCCGTGAATTCAGTGAACGCCTTCCCCACTCTCTTTGCTTTTGGTGGCACTCTCAAAATGTAGAGGAAAAACTCAAATGACTGCACTGTTCTGATCAGCACACCCTCAGCCAGAGGAATCGTGCACCTGCGGCGGTCAGAGGCCTAGACTGCCACCTGTCTCCACCCTGAATAGCTCTAAAAACTCAAACCTGCCAGTGGGAAACTTTGCTACTCTCTGAAGTGATTCAAACACACGAATTTTCCATACTCGCTCAAATTCCAGGAAGAGGGTAAAAAACCAGAATGGGGTTCATCTAGACAATATTCTTAAATTACAACCAGGCAACTCATCCAAACACAGCAGCACCTCACACAAGGGGAAGGGCACAGAAATGGGCTGGCCCCACACCTACAGCAGAGAAACTGTACAATCTGCCGACAGGGCTGGTGAATGGTCACTAGGGAACACTCCATAGCAGGAAATCATAAGGCATGAGTCACATCCTAAAACATGGAGCTCAGAGTATAAATTTAAATAACCAGATGGACAGACATTTATTTAAAAAGGCAGTTTATTTTCCCTTCCTGTGTTTCATATTTTCCCTTTTTGTCAATAATGAGCAATTAACGGATTGGAAATATGCTTGATTAAATAACATTAAGTTCACAAACATACCACATTTTGGAGAATAAAGCAGGAGGCTGAAAAATATTCCCTAACCCAAAGCAAATTAGGTAGGCCTCAAAACTGCACATTTCCTCCCTAGTTTGCTTACATAATTTAGAATATTTATCCAGAATGACCTTGAAATATTGATAATCAGTCTGGAATTCACAGCCCTGAAGACCCATATCCCACAAACCTCTAGAGAATAGATATGTAAATCCCCCCAGTCCCTAGAGGTCCCATAGTGCCATTCCATGTCACAGGCTGCTACCGCTAACTAGGACAAAGGTCCTTCCTTCCTTTCTCTCTAATTCTAGGCTCCTGCTGAGGTTACTCAAGGCACCCAACTGTGACAGAGGTCAGTCCTCTGAAAACATGGCTGAGCAGATTCGCTTCCTTGTGGATCCAACAGCAAACCTGGGCTTGAGTACTTGTGGGTGACAAATTGGAATGTTCACAACTGATACACCTTAGGTCCTTGAAAGGGTGACCCAATACTGCCAGGAGCCAGAGTTAGTTTTGAATGAAGGTGGAAAACAAGTTGACAGCAATTTGGAGATAGTCTGCTTCTGCATGTAGCATGATTTTCCCACTGTGGTTAACAAAGGCATTCTTGGTCCAAGGCAGGCTTATTCTGGATCCAGCTGGAGCACCTTCTCAGGATTTGATGCTTCGAAGATGAGCTATCCTCTGCAAACTTATTTCCAAAGCAAAATGCAACAAGCCTTTCTATTCACGGAGCACGACTTTGATATAAACCATGCACAGATGCTTATGGTCACTCAGCTTCCCAGGCTGGAGAACAAAGGTCCAAGTCCAATGTAGCCTTTAAGGTTAAAGGGATAAACCTCAACAGGCCTAACAAAGACACTGGCAGATTCACAGGCCATTTGTACATTCATGAAACAACAATAAAACTCATCAGCGATCATTCCTGTAGTGTAGCAAAATAACCCACCTCGCTCTGGTCAGCATCGCAAGAGGCTGACACTATTGAAAGAGGCTCGGCCATCTGAGGTTATTTTGGTCTCTTAAGACAACCCCAAAATGGGATGAATTAAAAGAAATTATAGTCCTAATGTGTCTCCTACTATTTTTGTTCTTCTGGGGCACCAGTCATCCACTCAGTATGCGAGCTTGCCGTCTTTGCATAAGAGAGCACATTTCCCTCACTATTAATGGTGAAATAAATACAATTGTACAACTTGTCTGTGAAGAGAAGAAAAGCATTAAATATGCGGTAACAATTTAATTAATTCTGTTGGAGCATCATGTTTTGAACATAATGACTTCGAACAATTACATTCATTTTGACTTCATACAAAGATAAATCTAATCTTCAATGAATTAAAGTTTGAAAATTAGAGTTAATGTTAAAAAATACTTAATGTTACATTATAGTCTCCAAATAAAAGAACTAAGGTACACAAATTAAATAATTTGTGATGGATGGGACAGAAAATCAATACTGGGGCTCAGATTTTAAAAAGTGTTTCTCACCTGGCCGTGTGGCTCAGTGGTTGAGCACCAACCTAGGAACCTGGAGGTCACGATTCAATCCCCGGTTAGGGCATATGCCTGAGTTGCAGGTTCAGTCTTCAGTGTGAGGTGTGCAGGAGGCAACCGATCAATGATTCTCTCTCATCACTGATTTTTCTATCTTTCTCTCTCTTACTCTCTCAATAAAAATATTTTAAAAATGTGTTTCTTATAATAGATTCTGTTTTTTTCTATTGGAATTTCTAGTATTATCATAGCAGCAAGTTCATCAGGAGACATTACCCTCTATTTAGCTTGGGTGTCAGAAGTGGACAGAGTTCCATGACCCTGTCTCTGGAAGCTGGAAGGAAGCATCCTCTGTGACAGCAGAGAACGTAAGCCTGCAGGCAGCACCAGGGAACTCCGGTGCTGAACTGCCCCGTGACTCCCTGGACAAGATAGCAATATTTCAAAAGCACAAGGCTTACTCTACATTGGCTATTTCCCAGACAGAATAAAATTCCAGCCACGGATGTCTAAGACACAACAGATATTTTCTCAAGAGACTCAGATTCTTTGTAGAACCTACATAACACAGTGTTGATCACAGCTTCTTTTTTAACCCTATGTGGCTTGGTGCCCGCCCACTGTCATTTCCTTCAGAATTCCCCAATTATATTCAGCACACGAGAGAACCCTGGAAGAGTACACCGATTAATGATTGGTGATACTTTAAGTAAGTCTCCTGTCATTTTTTCTGGTTTTATAAATGATAATACTCCTTAGACTCGAGTCAAGGGCTAACTAAGGGCCCTTTCCTTCCTTGAAAAAAGAATGTCTTTTAGACTGACAAAAATCGTATTTTTTACCAAAGGGTTTTTAAAAGCAATCAGCAATTTTTCTGGCTTAAGAAGTGATTTAAGTAAATGCTTTGAAGTAAATCAGTAAAAAAAACGTACTAGTTCAAATATTTTAAAGTATAAATCATAATTCTCTTAGAAGCATTATACTTTGTATACTCTTGTTTTGGGTCTCATTTTTAATGGAACATTAAGGGAACGAATTATTTTAATTGTAACTTTGTGAATATCTTTTATCTAGAGGTTTGTTGCTATTTTTGTCCTTTATGAAACTTTTGTCACCAAGTAAGGCAGGATTACATTCTCTTCCAGATTGAGTTGATGTTGGGTATTCTTGGTTATCAAAATACTCATAGCTTTGAGACTTTGAAATGGTAAATATTCATGATGTGCGAGAAAGCATGATACATAACTGTACCATCTTAATTACGTAAAAATGAAAGCTTGGTTGTGTAGATACACAGGACTCAGAAGGATACGTCAGACTGTAAACTGCTTGTGATTATGGATGACTTTGTTCTTTGCTTGTGTTTTTCAGTTTCCTATATGTGCACATGTTAACTTTAAAAAAATAAATGTTACTTTAAAACCCTAAAAAAAACACAGAAAAACTTACTAGTTCAAAGAAAAGGGGGGCACACACTTACCATGAGAATGAAAAAGTAGAACACCCACATCCATCCGAGGTTGTCCTGGATCAAAGACACTAAATACTAAAATGGAGAAAAAGAAATTATGATGTAATCCTTCATCAATTAATAAAATCAAGTAGCTGTAAGCAGATTAAACATGGCTCTTCTAGAAAATAAGAAGGGAGCAAGGATTTGCATAGTGTTTTGCAGTTTACAAACCCTTTCCCACACATTCCTATTAACGCCCTTCCCTTTGTAAGCTGGCAGAGTCCAAACTGCAGAACAGAAGACATGAGTTCAGAAGGTTTCTCTCTATTCCCTTTGCTACTGAGAGAGGAAGATGAACATCCTCAAAGTCACTTCCGTTTAATCATTCTTTCTTCCAATGAAAGGTATTATAATTGGTGTTTTCAAAAACACTTTGTCTTTTAAGTGTATCACTCACTTTATAATTATGCTGTTTGCTCATAGGATTACTGTATTTTTAACATTTTACAACATATTCTTTTAATTTACTTTCAATTAATAAAAAGGATCTGATAGCATTCAACCCCTTTACTTTTTTTATTATGGTAAAATATGTAACATAACATTTGCCATTTTAACTATTTTTTGGTGTACGACTCAGTGGCATCAAACACATTTACAATGTTGCAGAAACATCACCACCATCTGTTTCCAAGATTTTTCAGCACCCCAAATACAACCTCTGTACCCATTAGCAATAACTCCCCATCACCCCTTTCCCCCAATCCCTGGTAACCTCTAATGTGCTTTCTGCCTCTGAATTTGCCTATTCTGGATATTTCAGGTTAAGTGGAATCACACAGTATTTACCCTTTGTGTCTGGTTTATTTCACTCAGAATACTGTTTTTTTGTTTTGTTTTGTTTTGTTTTGTTTTAAATATGTATTTTATTGATTTTTTTACAGAGAGGAAGGGAGAAGGATGGAGAGTTAGAAACATCGATGAAAGAGAAACATCGATTAGCTGCCTCCTGCACACTCCCTACTGGGAATGTGCCCACAACCAAGGTACATGCCCTTGACCAGAATCAAACCCGGACCCTTTAGTCTGCAGGCCAACACTCTATCCACTGAGCCAAACCCATTAGGGCAGAATACTGTTTTTAAGGTTCAACCATGTTGTACTACGTATCAGAACTTCATTCCTTTTCATGGCTGAGTAATATTCCATTATGTAGATACTAGAGGCCCAGTGCATGAAATCTGTGCAAGGGGCTTGGCCCTCGCAGCCACGGTGGCTTGCCTTGACCTTCGCAGCCACAGCTTCGTCTGGAAGGTCGTTCGGCTGTCCAGTCTAATTAGCATATTATGCTTTTATTATTATAGATACCACATTTTGTTTCTCCAGCCACTTATTGGTCAACACTTGAGTTGTTTCCACCTTTTGACTATTATAAATAATGCTGCAAAGAACATTGGCATACGAATATATGAAACCCTGTTTTCAATTCATTGAAATTCCACTCCTAGGGATATATACCTCGGAGTGGAATTGCTGGGCCATACGGTAATTCTAACGTTTAACTTTTTTTAGAACCACCAGTTTTCTATAACAGCTTTAACATTTTACATTTTCACCAGCAATGTATGAAAACTCCAATCTCTCCATGTCTTCACCAATACTTGTTATTTTGTGCATGTTTTTTTAAGTTATACCTATCCTAATAGGTATGAAGTGGTATCTCACTCTGTTTTTATTAGCCTTTCCCTAATGACTTAGAATGTTGTTGGAAGCAAAGAAAGTGACTCAGAGCAGCTGCAGATCCCTGGTCACTTCTGGTGGGGACGGACCCACGTAATGAGCACATGTATGTGTGTGTTTGGTAGGGTATACACATCAGGTGGGGAATAATGAGAAGCATGTGTCTCATGGCCTCCTTGAAGTGCCAAGTTCAGGCTAGAAAGCAGGGGGTAGCAGGCTGGGACTGAGGGATCTATCTGATGAGGTATGAGCTTATTTCCAGAAAGGAAGAATCTGGAAGTAAAAGTGGAAAAAAGGAACTAAAAATGTAGAGGCACCTTCCAGATAGACATTAGAAAGGACTCAACCCCAGCTTCCAGTTCAGCTGGCCCTTAGAGAGCACCGCACCTCCAGGCTCTCAACCCCAGGCTCTTAGCACATCACACTACAGCACAAGAGTGCCACCTACTGTGGCCCAGGGGGCAGTTATAAAGTCTTCCACCAGATGAAGGACTACTTAACACTCAATTTCGACCCCTCTCCTGCTCACTTACCTGGCCCACCGCAGCTCCAATGCTCCCAGTTCCGTCAACAATTCCCGTGACCGTTGCCAAAGCCTCACTGCTGCCTCGGATGAGCTCTTGGCGACCCAAGTCAGCAGAGATAGCAGAGCTAATCATATTAGAAGGTCCACCAATAAAAAATCCTAGTCAGACACAGAGAGGTTCTTATTAAAACACTAGTCACAACCCCATAGGAATCCAGTGAATAAGGCAAACACTTAACCCACAATTTTAGTATGTCGGAGAGAAACAGAAAAAAAGGGAAAAATAACCAGTAAAAATGAAAACTCTCCCAGGTAGTACCATCTTCAAGGTAATTACCATCCACTTTTCTGAAATCCCTTCTTGAATTACATGACACACTGGTATATTTTATAGAAAACAAACATATAAAAAATATAGTGAACACACAGTCTTTCTAACCCTGTGAAGTGTGCATTCATAATAACTAGTTGCACTAGCTTGTCAAGTTCTGCCATAGGTGGATCACAGAGCTTTTGATGACCAAAGTCAACCAAACATAATGAAAAAAGGAGCGAGAAGAGAAAAGGCTATTTACACGGTGCAGGTGGTTCTATCTGCACTGCTCTCAGGGAAGCTGTCCAAGGAACGCGCAGGAGTTAGCCCACTGAATCCCTTAACAGGGCTGCAATCAGTTCCATGAGCCTCGGGTGGCATGAGCAGTTCTCCCTACACTGAGTACAATCTGAAGTTAAAAATAAGGGGTTTTTCTATAACATGGCCCCTAATTACACTCAACTGTTTCATCTGGGGCTGAAGTGAAGCAATACTGACCAATTTCAACACAGGAGGAAAAACTAGCTCTATGGGGCTTTTTGAAAGCTGGTGAATTGGATTCCAAGGTGGCAGCTTCCTAGGCCACTTCCAGAAGTGATGTGAGAAGCTGGGGCAGCGATCAAAACGGTTAGGACACCTCTGTCCAAAGGTGATTCTGTAACTAAGGACTGAGGAGGTCACTTAACAGCAGAGACACAGAATCTCCTGTGTCTGTCTTTCCTTTCACCTTTTGAATTCTCTGTAATTAAGGTTTTAGTGTAACTCAAACTGAGGGAAATCGTTTCCTTTTCCCCTTTTTAGTTATAGAGGAAATACAACAGTGGAATGGAGCCTGATGCCATACCTGTAACGACCATCAGAAGTGCATTGATGGACTTGTCGTTCGGAGAACCTGTGAGGAAAGACATGCTGACTTTAAAAGCGCATCGCGTGTGCCTCCACATGTCAGTCCACAAAGACCTGGGTCTCTGTGACCTCGCAGATCACACCCAGACACAACAAAGGGATAAAACTCTTTCACGGACTCTTCCAACTTTTATTTGTAATGTCTGTCTCTTGCTGGTGCTCAAGCTAATGAGACTTCTAAAAGCTACAGAAAAACCCTGCTCTAATCTCAGCAGCATCTTAAGGGACATATACCAAACTCTCTAAAGACCATCTTTCCTCTTTTGAAACCTTTTCCCTTTTATTGTTTTATTAGCTCTAATGCTGTTCCTCTGGAGCCTACCCTCAAACAAAGCATACACACTCCCAAGCAACCTTTTAAACAAACCAACAAAGCAGAAGAGATGCCAGTTTCCTCCCCAACACAAATAAAACTATGTGATGATACTTTTACCAGGTATTCACAGGACAATATAAACGTCTCTAGCATGCCTTTGTAGCTGGGCTCCAAGATCACCCCTGGGCTGATCACTGACTCAAGACAAATGCCTTAATCCTAAGAGATCAGGACATGTAATTGCAAGGGAATAC
This sequence comes from Murina feae, assembly GCA_004026665.1. Classification (NCBI taxonomy): domain Eukaryota; kingdom Metazoa; phylum Chordata; class Mammalia; order Chiroptera; family Vespertilionidae; genus Murina; species Murina feae. Next base: position 21,161 of record PVJC01015558.1, on the reverse strand, counting down.
TCACGGCTGTATCCAACCAGGGCTCCAATTGCCAGAAATAGACTCAGAGCTAAAACGGGTGCTCTTTTCTGTAACACATCAGAGATGAAGCCTTGAAGAGTTCCACCTTTAGGCACAAAGAGTGTATCATAATAAAAATCATTTATAATTAACTCAGTTACCTGAAACATGCTCTTTAGGTACCCTCCACCCGCTATCCAGATCCTAACACTGGTCTATCCAGAAAGATGGCCGACTCTCCTAAGTTTCTTCCATAATTTCCTTTCAGGAAGATTACTCACGTTGGCTGATGGGGACAGAGCACCACAAATCAGACGCCAAAATGAGGAAAAAGGGAAAATCACCAAGGCCACCCACCGCCCCTTGTTCTCTCTTCTCTAACCAGCTGCGAAGGTTTTTTGGATTTTTTTGCTTTTTATTTAAAAGATGATTAAGGCCCTGACCGGTCTGGCTCAGTGGATAGAGTGTTGGCCTGCGGACTGAAAGGTCCCAGGTTCGATTCCGGTCAAGGGCATGTACCTGGGTTGTGGGCACATCCCCAGTAGGAGGTGTGCAGGAGGCAGCTAATGGATGTTTCTCTCTCATCGGTGTTTCTAACTCTCTATCCCTCTCCCTTCCTCTCTGTAAAAGATGATTAAGGACCATGCCTCATAGGCTATTAGTAGCAGCCAATAAATATTCACTACAATTAAATGCAGACATTATGGCTTAATAACTACCAGGTCCTGATGTTTAAAAAGAGGTGACATGTTGCCCTGGCCAGGTGGCTCAGTTGGTTGGAGCATTGTCCCATATGTCAAAAGGTTTGCAGGTTCGATTCCTGATCAGGGCACGTACCTATATTGCACATAGAGAAGGCGACTCATCAACGTGCTACATCAATGTTTCTCTTTCACTCCCCTCCTGCCCCCAACTCTCTCTTTTTTCCACCCTTCCACTTTCCCTCCCTCTCTCCTCTCCCTTCCTCTCCCTCTCTGGGATCAGTGAGTGTACCCTCTGGCGTGGATTAAATAAGTAAATAAAAATAAAAGGAGGTGCTATGAACTCTTCAGGCAACAGAGTTGCACTTAAATACAGTCCCATGTTGAGTTCTAGGCGCCATGGGACATCTGGCCCATCTTCATCAGACAGTAAGACACAGAAGTGGTCAGGTCTAAAGGCTGCAACCTCACCTTTAACTCTGGATCAAAGAAGAGGGCAAACAAGTTCAAATGCAATAGTAACATATCACCTAAGGCTACACCAGGTGCCTTCATGGCTCAGGGCAGTTCAGTCTTACCGCAATTCTAAATGTGAACATTACAGAAAGGATGTTGAGGCTCTGTCAGAGCCGTTTAAGTCGCAGCCACTAAAATGCACTCTGAACGCCTGTCTTAAAGTTTCTTACTTCCCTGTTATCTTCCAGCTATAATAAAAAGTCATTAAAATCTGTGTACAAAGCAGCTACAAAATATCCACAAATATCAATCCCTGCTATTACCCACCCCCACGATCTTACAATCTACACACTAACTAATGTGTAGCTGAGAGCTCAGATTTACCGGAAGTGTACGCAAAAGGGGCCACGGAGGGCAACGTCCTAAGGCAAGGGAACAGACCATCGACGAAGATGTGGGAGCGAGAGCCCAGAAACCACAGGCCGCCATGGCTGGGTCTCTATACCAACTTTTCTTTTAAGAGTTTGGCTGTTTATTGGTAGGACCGTTTAGGAAAAATGGCTGTAGAGTAAGTAATGAAACCTGAAATGATGTCAGATTTCATAACTACTATAGAAAAAGAAGCATCACAGGCATTACCTATAATCCCTCCGACATCGTACCAGATGGACAGCTTGTCAGCTTCAGCCTCCTTCCACCCAAAGTTGTTACTCAGGTAAAAGGGCAACCAGAAGAAGAAGGAGTAGTTCACTAACTTCAAGCAGGCATAGGCGAGTGAGTACTGCAAGAAACACATTCAGCTATCAGTAAGAACAAACTGCACGGCAGGGCCACAATTTCTAGTGTCATTAAACAGCAAAACAAAATGGAGAAGTTTGGGACAGATAGCCTTATTGTAAAATTAAACTTTTCTACAAATTCCTATTGGCCTGACTTTACCTAATCTCCCTCCTCTCTTTGTCCCCATTAACTTCTAGAAAGGCATTAAAAGAGGCCTTGGGAATAGAAAACACAGATGACCATCTCCTAATCCTCCCTTTTTTTCTCCTTTCAGTTCTCTGGTAGAAGCAAACCAGTGTTTTGAACCTGTAAGGCGGGGCACATACTCATATTTCTTTATTTAGACAAAGATTAAAGGTATTCATGCCACCAACTAGCATTAACCATCGCAAATAAACCCAGTAAACCTCACCGCTTCTATTGCAAGCAGCCCAACTATTTTGGTTCTTCTATTTCCTGCAAAGTTAATATTATGAGCCATGGAGAATAACATGACTATAGTTCCAAGGTCTAAGAGAAGCATCAACATTATAGCTACTTTCACATTCGTTTCCAAAGGCTTTACACTCCTACATCCAGTGGAAAAGCAAAGAATTTCTTTAAAAAAAAAAAAAAAAAAGGTATCTTTAGTGAGTAAAAAAGAAAGGAGCATGATTGTCATGGGCCTTGTGGTTCTACTCTAAGGTGACCAGATTTAAAGTGGTACACCATTGACCAGGGGTTGTTAGTATTATTATTACTTAAAATATTACAAAGAGTAATGGGGACTTTTTTAAAACGCCACGGGACACAGGACAAACTGTTAAATATCGGGACTGTCCCGCCAAAAGCGGGACGTCTGGTCACCTTATTCTACTTTGAGGAATAAAAAGTGCTGCTGCCTTATGATGGCAGTGGCACTAAGACTTCTATATTCAACACATTATTACCAGGAAATCCTGACATTTAGCATCAAAGGAAAAAGGGGGAGGAACAGAGAGACTGACTTCAAAGGGTGTCTGGCTAGTATATTCTTTTCCCTGGAGCTGCCAGTTATTCCCTAGGTATCACTTGTTTTAAAACAGCTTCCCTGGCTGGGCCACAGCCACCCCCTAGAGAGCCAAGTCCCAGTCATGAGTGCATTCTGTCCAGACAGCCTGTTACAGAGACAAAGGAATTAAGTTAACTAGACTCCCTTTACATCCCTATCCATGTCAGGAAAAAACAGCTTGGGAAATACAAAGGAATAGTGAAAGATTCCATATTTAATCACAACAAATTTGTAAGGTCTATCTCAGAAATGAATCTATTACTAACTAGCAATCTATTTAATAACTAAGAAATACTAATCTTTAGCATAAGAACAGGACTAAAGGAACTTGCATGAACCTTATACATCATCTTTTTAAAAATCGTGGGAACTTACATTTTAACATGTACTTAACAATCCGTTTGCAAATGTCAGTTCTCTTACTGAGCTTGGGGCACAGGCAGAAGGTAACTAATAAGCATGAAATATGACAACCTACAGGCTCAATCTAGCTCAGGGGCTACCACTGAGCAATTAAGTAAGAGCCAGTGCGTGTTCAGAATGCCATAACCCGCTCTAGACCCAGGGAGGACTGGTGTGCTCCACAGCAAGGGGAACTGAGACACAAGATTGGGCTGAGTGACTTACCCCAGGCCTCACAGACAGTTAGTGGGTAAGCTGGAAACATAACCTAGGCCTCTTAACTTCCACTCCCGTGCTAGAGCGCCCGAAACATCAAGACAGAAAAACTGCAGCAGAAGGGATTTAGTTTAGACGTTAGACGATTCTCCTGGCTATAAAGGTTGTGGAAACACTGGAATGCATTACCAAGAAATACTGTGGAGTACTCTGCTCTGGGCCTTTTCATAAAAGGGCAAACAAGAGTTTCTTCCTAGAATAAGAATATCAGCAAATAGGGCAGATTTAACAACCCATTCAAAACCCCTGTTGGTTGACATATAATTTTATAATATTGCAACAGGACATAAAGTATATATTTAAAAATACCAATTTTGCCTTCTTACTCAAATGCTAGGTCAGGGTCAGCAAGCTAGAGCTCAGGGCCAAATCTGGCATGCCCATTCAGTCATTTCTTTTGCTCTGGAGTTAAGTAGTTGTAACAGAGACTGTGCGGTCCCCACAAAGCTAAAAACATTACTTTCTGGCTCTTCATAGAAAAGGTTTGCCAACCTCGGCTTAGATATCAGAAAACATCTCCAGTGTTGCCAATATAAAAGTAAGTTGAGGGGCACTATCCAATATTCCTCTGAATGTATTTCTAAAATAAAGTATCCAAGAGAATCTAAATACTCAACGATGCTTTGTCCCAGACAGAGGTCACCTCCAGCTAAAATAGCTCACTGGCTGTGGCAAGGAGATTTGAACAGTCCTTACCGGTATAACTCCAGGAAGGCAACAAGCCTGATGAAAGCTGATTGCCTTGACTTGGGTGAGAGTGCTGCCTTCTTGGACTGAATAATTCGGCTCATATTCATCTTCATTCTCAGCACCATGAATTAATGGCTGGTTCGAGTCTTCTTCGATGTTTTCTTCTGCCTCAAAACCTGGGAGACCTAACACCACAGTGACAGCATCATTTACAGAGTGCCTTCTAGGTGCCTGCCGTTCATTGTGCTGAGTGCTTTGCATGTATCACTATTTATGGGATCAATATTATCTTATTTGCACTTCACAGAAGAAGCAACAAGGTTCACAGGCCAAGTCAACTAGGGTCAATTAAGGTCAACATCATAACAAACCTTGGATTCTAATTCCACTTTATCTGGCTTCAAAGCAATGTGTTCTCACCTAAATCACTCTAGCTCTCTCATATACAAAAAGGAGTCAATTACATACTATTAAGCTGATGTGCCTCTTTAATAATATTCAAAAGATAGAATCATACATGTATTTGCTTCTGTGGTTTCACTTGTACAAATTCTGTATTTAACAACGAGATAAATATCACACTAAATTATTTTTATGAAAGAAATCTGTCTCATGTGAAATTAGAAATACATCTCCATTATAAAACTCATTTGCAAATGAGTTTTCCCTATATCTGTTACAGGTGAGCCTCACTCCCCTCAAACACGTGCAGCTACAGTGGGCTTAGCAAGACCCAAGACACAGCAACAATACTGCTCCTTTAACCCACTGCAAGAAGCTCACAGTTCTCCTAGGAGAAAAGAGATGAACTGTCCTGGCCTCAGACTTCTCTTCGCCCACAACAGTAACAGAAGCAACAGCTTGCCCTCACCAATTTCTTCAGGTGACACCAGGAGTCCAAAGAAGATGACGACGCCACCAGCAAACTGCACAGCCGCCGTCACCAGGAAGGCATACTAGAGGGAAGAGGGCAGATGTTCCTTACGCGTCTGGGACATTCATCAGAGACGCAAGGTGGGAGGTGGGGAGTGAGAACGGGGTGGGAAGGACGGGACACTGGGAAGAAAATGAGTGCTGAGTGCTTAGCCTGTGTCAGGCACTGAGCCATGTTTCACTTGTGTTTTCTCTTAGATTTTCCCAATGACTCTCTGAGGGCCAGAGTGGATAATTAAGGTCCCCTGAACACTGAGTGGTACGATTGTGAAATTAGTACCACTAACTCCAAAAATCTTATCCTTTGCATCGCACAGCTTCCCAAAAGAGACGCAGCTGCCATCGATGATACTATAGCCAGTTAGGGGGATCAAACAATAAACAAAACAATAATATAAGGCAGCATGTAGCTGAATAAATGAGGAAGCCAAATCCTAATAAAAAACCATGTACAAGAATTTAGAAGAAAGAAACTGCATAAGAGGCTGAAGTAGCTGCACAATGTGTTCAGGAAAAGCTGGAGATCAAAGCAATTGACCATCTTCTGGGCACAAACGAAGCAAAGCCAGGGGTGGGAGTGAGATGGAAAGCCATCCTCACAATCAAGGCAGAGGACTTCTGCTGAGAGGTAACAGGAATATAAAACTGATTTGGGCCCAGCCAGCATGGCTCAGTGGTTGAGCATTGACCTATGAATCAGGAGGTCATAGTTCGATTCCCAGTCAAGGCACATGCCCAGGCTGTGGGCTCCATCCTCAGTGTGATCCTCTCTGATCATTGATGTTTCTCTCTCTCTCTCTCCCACTTCCTTTCTCTCTGAAACCAATAAAAAATATTTTTTTTAAAAAAGAGCAACTTATCTACTTTTAATTATTTAGGTTTCTGAATACGCAACACATTTACGTGACTTAAGCAACAAAAAGATGTAAAAACTCTCCTCACACCCCTTCTCCCATCCACTCAATCCTCATTTTCCCATCATACAACCATTATTACTGTATTTTTTACTTTCCAGAGATTGCTTTAGAAACATTCAAGCTGCCTTAACCGGTTTGACTCAGTGGATAGACCGTCGGTCTGTGGACTGAAAGGTCCCAGGTTTGATTCCAGTCAAGGGCATGTGCCTTGGTTGCAGGCACATCCCCAGTAAGGGTTGTGCAGGAGGCAGCTGATCGATCTCTGTCATCGATGTTTCTAACTCTCTATCCCTCTCCCTTCCTCTCTGTAAAAAATCAATAAAATATATTTTTTAAAACACATACAAGCCAATACAACTATGTACTCTTGACTTCTTCCTCCTTTTTACACAAAAGGCGTCATTCAATACTCACTGTTTAGCATCCCTGCTTTTTTCACTTAATATACACCATTGAGGTAGTTCCCTTTCGGTACAGAGAGAGCTTTGCAATCCTATTTCACAGCTGCACAGCATCCCACTGAACAGGTGTATCCCAGGGTAACTATTTCCCTTTTGTTTGACATTCGTTACCAACGTTTTGCTGTGACACACAACACTGAAATAAGTAACCTTGTCGTGTATCACTGGGCCTGCCGAAGCATATTCACCTGTGGGGTTCATTCCTGGGGGTGGAAAACACCTCCTCAGGCAGAGCAGCTGCAGTTTTGATAGAATGTCCCATACTGACCTCGAGGAGTTATTCACTTTGCCAACTGCAATGCCCGTTTTTCCACATCCTCATAAACACAACATATTATCACACTTGTGAATTTTTACCAATCTAATGAATATTCAGTGCAGTTTTTTTTTATTTGAATTTCTCCTCAGACTACTCCCTAGCCCCATAAAAAGCAAAGAGTTTTAGCTCATGTCCATTCCCTACTGCCTAGAGGCCCTTACAGGAGCTTAATAAATATTAATGGAATAAAGTTAGAAGTGAAGTGGAATTTCTTTTCATGTGTCTATAAGGTGTTCCTATTCCCTTTTTACCAACTAGACGTTCAAGTCCTTTATCTTTTTCCCTGAGTTGTTGGTCTTTCCTTATCAATCTCTGGGTGTTTTTTTTTTATATCAGGAAGATCAGCTCTTTATCTTTAATGAGCTGCAAATATCTTTTCCTGATTATATGTCTTTAGACTTGGGTATTCTTCAGGAATAATGTTGCTATATGTTTTCTTTTTGTCAAGTTTTCGTTTTATAATTTTTTAAAATATATTTTTATTGGTTTCAGAGAGGAAGGGAGAAGGAGAAAGGGATAGAAATATCAGTGATAAGACAGAATCATTGATCAACTGCCTCCTGCACACTCCCTACTGGGGATCGAGCCCACAAACTGGGCATGTGCTCTGACCTAGAATCAAACCGTGACCTCCTGGTGCATGGGTCGACAATCAACCACTGAGCCAGTCTGGCCGTGCAAGTTTGTTCACTTTTATCACAAGCGTTGTCTTACCCAGACACAGCTCAATGCGGTTTTAAATGGCCACAGTATTACTTCCTAAAACACACACACACACACACACACACACACATACTTATCTCCTTGAGAAAAAGCTAGGAAGAAATACCTACCTCATAACCATACTGCAGAACAGAAGAGGCCAGGCATGCTCCCAAAATATTGCCCACCGAAGCACAGGCACTCCAGAGACCGAAAATAACGCCGCGGCTAAGATGGAGACAGCAGAACACAGAAGACAACAGAATAAGAAGGGATTTGATTCAAGGTTCAAATACAAAATTGCCAAAACAAAGAAGGTTCACAACACAGAGAATCAACATTCTATTTTTAGATTTGTTTAAGTACACCCACATGACAAAACATCACGTCTCTTCCAACTCTATGACTTTATAATACTAAAGTTTAACTTGGGGCTCATCAAAAGAACTATTCAGAGAATTTAAAAAGACAAGCCACAGACTAGAAGAGAAAATATTACATATCACATATCTGATAAGATTTATATCTGACATATAAAGAACTCTCAAACTCAATAATATGAAAACAGACAATGCAATAAAATGTTAAGGAGTATGAACCTTCAATCATCTCAAAATAAAAATTTTTTGAAAAGGGACAAAAGATTGTAATAGATACTTCACATATTAAAAAATATGATGTAAATAGCACTTGAAAAAATGCTCAACAGCCCTAGCTGGTTTGGCTCAGATTGAGGGGTCCCTGGTTCAATCCCAATCAAGGGCACATGCCCAGGTTGTAGGCTCAATCTCCAGTAGGGGGCATGCAGAAGGCAGCCGATCGATGATTCTCATCATTGATGTTTCTATCTCTCTCTCCCTCTCTGTTCCTCTCCTGGTGGATATATATAAAGATGCTCAACATCAGACGTTGGGGAAATGCAAATTAAAACCACAATGAGGTATCACTATTCAGCTACAGAATAGCTAAAATAAAAAAGACTGAGCATACCAAGTGTTGGCAAAGATATGCAGTGACTAGAACACTTTACACTCTGCTAGTAGAAATGTAAAATGGTACAACCACATGGAAGAGACTACCAATTTCTTAAAAAGTATAAAAATACCTATCATATGATCCAGCTAATCTATTCAAGGTATTTATTCAAGGGAAATGAAAGCACTTGGCCATACAAGAATATGTACACAAATGTTCACAGTGGCTTTATTTATGATATCCAAAAACTAAAAACACCCCAAATGTTCATCAGCACGTGGACAGATCACCAAACTGAGTACAATGGATTATTACTCAGCTATGAAAAGGAATGGGCAATCAATATATGCAACATGAATGAATCTCAAATTAAGAAGACACAGAAAGAGTACATAGTGTGTGACTCCATTTATACACAATTTCAGAAAATCCTAATTCATCTACAGTGACAGAAAGCAGATCAGTAGTGTCTGGAGATGGCAGTAGGGGGAGGAGGGAGAGTGTTGGGAGGAGGAAGTGACAAGGAAACTTTTACAGGGGGTGGATGTCCATTATTTTAACTGTGATGATGGTTTTACGGGTGTATTCTTGCCAAAACTCATCAAATAATACATTTTAAACACTTGCAACTTATTATACAACTCAATAGATGAATAGGGAGAGGAAAAGTCTGGTGGAAGGGAAACTAGCTTTTACACGCATCTTGGAGAAAAATTAATTAGCTCTGAACAAAGCCACTGGAGGAAAGGCTGGTAGAAGAAAAAGGGGTTAAAAAGTTAATTTTTGAAAAGTTCACATTTGTATTTTATCTATTTGATACACATTAATAACACACTGTTCTTAAACATTTTTATAATCTCATCGAGACAGAAGGAATCTTAGAAATGAACAGGGAAGTCACACTGTGAAAAATAAAGGCTATTCACAAGCATGAGGCTGCTACCTCCAGCTGTCAATTTCAAGTTGTGTTCGGTGTTTGCAACTTTGAGAGCCTGCGACAGCTCTGCAAGGACTGAGTGTAGTGATGCACAGGAAAGGGCTCAGTGCTGGCACCCGAATTTGTGTGACTAACGCTGACCCTGATCACCAGAAGGGGCCTGACTCATCCAAGGTAACAGCTTTTGTGGGCAATGGCTTCAATAGGTCACTGCATTCTGTTGAGCCCCAATTTTTTTCACTTGGAAACAAAAGACTTGAACCAGATGACCTCTATGCTCCTCCCCATGCTAAAATGCCCAATCCTCTTAAATATTAAGATCTGTCAAGAGTGTTCTGGAGGAAAGAGTCAGAAAGGCAGACAACTCGCTGGCCAAAGACTTTGCTTTTACAAAAAGTTGGTTGAAAATAACTGTGACTTTAAGTTGTCATAGTCTTATTAGCACTTTGTGGTTTCTTGTTATGTTTCACAGGAAAAGTCACTGTGTCTCAAGCAGTGCACTGTCAATTTCACGCACTAATGTTACTTGTTTAAAAACAAATTATCTTACTTTCAAACAGAAACTGTGACAACTTTCCTGAATTGTTGTTTCTTTGTAACTGATCCAAAGAAATAAGGAAATGTACAGCCTGCCCAGTCACTGCTATCAAATACCCAGTGCCATCCAATTTATAAAAACTCAGATAAAAATTATCTCAAACTGACACATGTCAAAGTAATTATCTTTAGTTGATAGGATTTCAGGTGGTTTTGTCTTTATTTCTCTTTGCTCATTTATATTATTCAGTCTGTCTACAATAAACAAGTAGCATCTGTGTAATTTTCAAAAATCGTAAATGGAAAAAAATTACCTTAAAAGTCTTAATAACAATAAATAGCACATGAGCAGACAGCATCATCCACTCCAAAAGAAAACAAAAGTATGATAAGGGGAACAAGAGTCTCTCAAAATCAATTGTTAAACCAGTGATGCTAGAGTTAGAAATAGGAATTACTAGCACACTGAAATATAATCAGAGCATTCTCATTACCAGTGGTGCTTATTCTGACCACAGACAGTTTATAGGTGAACTCTCACAATGTTACTGCCAGCAAGCATCCCCCACTGTGGAACCGGGGAAGATGGAAACCGAGAGGCTACGTCAGAGCATGCTGAGCTGGAGGACAATATCTGGTGCACAACTGGCCCTGACATAAAAGTATAAAAAACAGAAAAGATAGAGCCATTGATAAGATAAATGTGTATCTCACAACACAAATATTCATCTATAAAAATGATAGGATCTCAAATTAATAATATTCCTGAAACTGGAGCGTCACATGTAACGGCATACAACAACGCCACGTGTGTGGGTGTCTGAACTTATTCCATCCTGTAAATTAAGTGTGGCCTAGAAGATACTGTAGTGGGTGCCTATCCTCACATCCGTGGCCCACACCACACACACAAACTCAAATACAATCTGATAATCACTTAAAGGTGTAGGGGGAAATGTCCTAGTTTGGCACTCTCCATTGCATCTCATTAGAGTCTTTGCTACGTGACCTTAAGCAAGTCCCATGAATCTCTCTGGCCTCGGTTTCCTTACATTTAATGGAAGAAGGCTAAAGAAGATCACTAAGTCTCAAAAAAGGGAAAAGAAGGCAAAATCCACAGGAAGATCCTGATGGGACTGCACCTGAGATATTTATGCTCTCTCAAGGGACGATTAAAGAAAAAAAAACAGAGACACGCTACCTTAGTCACACTCAAAATCTAACTATGACCAGAGAGTGTTGGGAACATGATGGGCAGGGGTGGATCATTACTAAGGTCGACACTATTTCCAATACACTGATGTGAAACTTCTTTCTGAAGGATTCTAACTTTCTAAATGAAGGGAGAACGTTGGTAGTGTCAAAGGGACCGAGTTAATTGACAAGTCTGAAAAATCCGATATTAAAACCACTTAAAATTAAAGAGGAAGGAGGCGGCATACCCAGCTTTCCCAAACCAGTTGCCCATGACAGCAACCACACAGGGCCACCCAGTGGACTGCAGCAGGCCATTCACAATCCACAGGCAGCAGTACAGCCACTTGTTGTAGAAATGCAGCCATTCTGTGACAGTGCCAAAGATAAACACCTTGGAGAAGAGGGAAGAAAGAGGAACATGTAACATCCATGTGGACTCCTGGAGTAACTCAACTGCCAAGCACACTGTGTTTCTGCGTGAAGAGACTACGGGAAGGAGACATGTGGCCGACTCAGGATGCTCCTGCTCCAAGCAGCACTGAGTGAGTGAGACAACCACCAAATCACTGCCAACCAAAGAGGCAAAGAAGGCAAACAGCATAAAACTCATTACTGATCACCCCTCCAACTGGTATCTTCAACTCTAAAAAGTTAAGTCCTCACTATCTGACTCCTTTTATGTGTAGATCACTGAGTGTCAAAAAAGGGAAAGGAAGGCAAAACCCACAGCAGGATACCTGATGGGAGGGCACAGGAGAGTGGACCCTTGAACAACATGGAGGCCAGGGTTGCTGACCCTCAGGCAGTCACAAGGCCACGCTCAACTTTTCCCTCCCCAAAACTTAACCTCTAATAGCCTACTGTTGACAGGAAGCCTTACCAGTATACTGAACAGTAGACTAATACGTATTTTGTGTGTTTATGTATTATAGGCTGTATTCTTACAATAAATAAGCTAAAGGAAAGAAAATGTTATTAAGAAAACCATAAAGAAGAGCCTGCAGGCAGGGCTTGGTGACTGAGCATCAACCTATGAACCAGGAGGTCACGGTTCAATTCCCGGTAGGGCCACATGCCCAAGTTGCAGGCTCAATTCCTAGTGTGGGGCATGCCGGAGGTAGCCAATCAGTGATTCTCTGTTATCACTGATGTGTCTATCTCTCTCTTCTTCTCCCTTCCTCTCTGAATATATAAAAATACATAAAAACATATTTGGAAAAAAAAGAAAATTGCAAGGAGAAAATACATTTACAGTATCTATTGAAAAAAATTCCCATGTAAGTGGGCCCACGCAGTTCAACCTCATGTTGTTCGAGGGTCACCTGCATTTCTGTTTCCTCTTCCTCAGGCCTGTGTTTGTGGAAGACTGTCGTGGGGACTGGGAAGCGCCAGCTATCACTACTAGTGTCGACACTAAGTGAATCTGAGTAACTCTTGATAGGATTGGTCACTTAGTAGTGTTCATGTCTCTGCTTTTCTTCCCACGCATTTTGCTCAAATGGACATTTTATTGGTGGCTGAATCTCTTTTGGGAATACCTGGCATGGGTACATAGGCTACTGTGTGATGCCAGTTACATGGCATTCTGAAATGAGCAAAACTCTAAAGACAGGAAAATGCTCAGAGACCAGGGGAAGGAGGAGAGGTGGCAGTTACACGACTATAGTTGCTGGTCAAACTCAGGACTATACACTTAAAAGGGTGAGTTTATGTACACACTTTTTTTAAATGTGTTTATGTATGTTTTAAAACAGGTTTTGAAATAGTATGTACATATGCGTAGTGAGCAGCTTGTGAATAAATAAAATGGTTCAATCTTTAAAATCTCCAAGGAAAATACATTTTCCCTGTACACAAATGGCAGACATTGAAAAACAATAATAAAACAGAGTCTAACTAAACTCTATGCCTTCATTCAATCAACAAAAATTTCCCACCAGACCCTTGTAAGCAAATCCAGATGACTCATAGGGATCTTGCCATGTACTGTGCCAGGCACTGCTCCAAAAGGCACTGTTACACACAGCCACTCGTCTAGCCCTCACTGCAGCCCTAGGCAGAGGGATTCAAGTGAGGAAGCCGAAGCCCAGGGAAATCTCAGCCAGGAAACTGCAGAGGAGGGACTGAGAACAAGCAGTGCCCTCTGAGGAAGCCTGTGATCTTAACCACTGGGCTCCACCCTCCCAGGAAAGCAGGACTAACACAGATCAAGTAGGCTACACAATAGACAATATTCATGCCTTCAAAGAAAGAAATGCAGGCAGGGAGCTCCAGAGAGCAATGGTGACTTCTGTGTGTGTGTCGGGAGGGAGGGTATTAGTAAAGTAAGGCATTATGAAGGAAGTATCACTCAGGCAGGAACGTGCAGGAGACGTTGGGTGAGATTGGAAAGCTGAAGAGAGGACCATCCAGGCGAGGCGGAACAGCAGGAGTGAGGCAGAAAGGAGCCGGACATGTCAGGGCCACGGAAAGTAGTCTGACCAAGCGGAGCAGTGACGCACAGTGACAGATGTGACTGCAGGCGGCTGGGACCAGGCTCTGGGCAGCACTGAATGGCATGCCATGTATGCACTGACTTTGGTGGATGAGAGTTAAGGAAGGGGCATGACCCAAATCATACTTATAAAAGACTCCCCGAACTGAAAAGGCAGGCAAGGGATTCAAAAACTGAAGATTAATTTATTCTCTTCTACATACACAAGTAGGGGGATTGCTTGGATCCTAAAATCCTGACAATCATCATCATCATCATCATCATCATCATCATTTTGTAAAAACGTTCAAACTTACCACTAATGCAGAAGAGCACATGCCAAAAGATAGAACATATCGTAAATTAAGCCGATCCCCAACAATACCACTGATGAAAAGGCCCTAAAAAACAAAGCATTTTATTTTTCAGCCCTGAATTACAACACAGGCTGAAAAAAAAGAGGCAATGCAAAGCAAATGAGGCCAGCAATACACTGAGATTACTTCAAATTAAATCCCATTCTCATGCCCACACGAGTGGTCTATAACAGTTTCATAAATGTTTCATGAAATGACATGGCTTCTGTATGCATCATGCACTGGGACATCATAGTTCAGTATAAAACTTACATTCTACTTGATCCCATCCCCTAACTGCCTAAAAGGAGACTGGAAAAAAACAAACAAAAATTCTTCCAGTAACACAAGCAGACAACTCCACTTCATTTTCCAGGAGAGATTAACTCCTAACAATCAGTGATCTGCTTTCCCAAAGGCATTCCTCTTGGCCATTTGTATTCGGAATGAAGATGTGCTACACTTGTCCCGCAGAGCAGAAGCTTCTGGAGCACAGGTGCCTCTTTAATCTGACCCTTAGGTTTCAGGACACCACAAGGTAAAGAGCTAGGGACGCAGAGGCAATAATTAGTTGACCTGAGGTACAAATGTTCTGCCTTCTGCTCTCCTGCCATGGAGTAGCAGAAATTAAAATGCTCAGATCATAGCAGTAAGCAGACTAAAGATTTAAGGGCAACACCCTTTAGGTTTTCTCCATAAATATGTAAAATGAGTAAAAGTCTCTACTAAGCCCTAGCTGGTTTGGCTCAGTGGATGGAGCATCTATCTGCCTGTGGAATGAAAGATCCTGGGTTTGATTCCAGTCAAGGACACATGCCTGGGTTGTGGGCTCAATCCCCAGTGTGGGACACGCAGGAGGCAGCTGACCAATGATTCTCTCTCATCATTAATGTTTCTCTCTCTCTCTCCCTCTCCCTTCCTCTCTGAAATCAATAAAAATATATTTTTTAAAAAGATTGTCAGAATTATTTTTTAAAAAATTAGCCTGCTGCCCTAACCAGTTTGGGCAGCCTTCAAACTCAAGGGCCCCAGGTTCGATTCCGGTCAAAGGCATGTACCTTGGTTGTGGGCACATCCCCAGTGGGGAGTGTGGAGGAGGCAGCTGATCGATGTTTCTAGCTCTCCATCCCTCCCCCCTTCCTCCCTGTAAGAAAAAAAATTAGCCTGCTGTATTTGGTCAAATGTGTAATTAACTCACCCCTACTGCCTTGGCAAGGCCTTATAATGCCTAAGATCGGGACGTCCCCCACCCCTGTTCTAAATGCTGGAGACCCCATGGCTCAGTCTTCACACACTCTATCTTTACGAACTCTCTCTTTTCTTTAAATATTTTTTTTAATTGATTTTGAGAGGGAGGGGACGGGAGGGAGAGAAACATCAATCAGGTGCCTCCTGCACACCCCCTATTAGAAACTGAGCCCACAACGCTGGGCATGTGCCCTGACCAGGAACTGAACCGGCAACCTTCGGTACATGGGACGATGCTCAACAGCTGAGCCACACAGGCCAGGGTCTCAACAATTCTCTTGATGATTTCACTCGGCCTCATTTTAAAAATCATGTACACGTAAAGGACTCTGAAATTCGTGCCTCCAGCCTAAATGTCTGACCTCATTTACCCACTTCAGGTCTTTGTTCAAATAATCCCTTCTTTGTGAGGTTTTCCCCAGCCACCCTACTTAAATTACACCCCACCCTGAGATATCTATTCCCCTTTCCATGCTTTATTTTTCTCCACAGCACTTACCACCTTTAAATGTACTTTATAATTTACTTATTTATAGCATTTGCTACTGTTTATCTCTCTTAACTCCCACTCCAAGATAGTTTTATAAAGGTAGGTTTTTTTCTATGTTGTCCACTGATGAATTCTCATTGACTGGAACAGTCCCTGGCACAAGCTAGGTACTCAATTTGTCAAATGAATGGATGATGAGAAGGACAAAAAATATAAACTTCTGAACATTCCTCAGTCAGCAAATTCAAAATATCTTATGAGCTTCATAAAACTTGGAGTCATTTCTTTTATGTCTTTCTTTAAAACCCTAGAATTTTAAAACTTACCACAGCATAGGAGAAGAGAAAAATAGTATCCAGTGTTCCGAGGAAAAGAGTGGCTTCCTCCGCACTGGGGAATAAATGGTTGCTGCTCCAGATCTACAGGAACACACAAGAGCAGGTCAGTCCCCCTGGTATCTGCTAGTGCTTTATATTCCTCAAGGCACCTTCACATACAACCTCCCCGACTCTCAGAGACCTGTGATGCTGAAAGAAGCACACAAAGTCCAACTATCTGCATAATACAGTAGCCCGCCCCCCTTACCCTCAGTCAAAGCTATTCACTTAATACAGGAGCCCCCCTTATCCAAGGTTTTGTTTTCCACAGTTTCAGTTACCTGAGATCAACCGAGCTCCAAAGTATTTCATATATTGAATGGGAGTGGAGAACAGGAGAGTGGGAGGAAGGGGAAAAAAAAGAGAAACTACATTCACATAACTTTTATTACAATACTAGAGGCCCAGTGCACAAAATTAGTGCACAGGTGCGGTCCCTAGGCCTGGTCAGCAATCAAAGCTCAAGTGTCTGGCATGGAAGGGCAGGTCCCAGCTTACCTCTGGGCCCTGGGCAGCACCTGGCCCCCTGGGTCCCTGCATCCCCCCCTCCACCTGAGTCACAGTGCCCAAGTCCCCATGCAGAGTTGCGGTAAGTGCAGCCAGACGCCGCAGGCCAGGGCCTAGTGTGGACCTCTGGGCCACCCAACAGTGCCACATGGAAGCCAGCGGGCAGCACACTCTCTCCTGGCTAGCCTCACAGACCAGCCCCTGTGCAAATCCACAGGGAGCCCAACTGGCCCCTGCAGTCCCGGCAGCTGCAGCCCAGCTCACCTGGAAGAGGAGACACAGGTGCAGGGCAGGCTCCTCACCAGCACTCAGTACCTGAGTGCAGGGGCTTCCTCAGCGTGCAAGCCCTGGCATCCCGGGGGGGAGGTTAGCAGGGGGAGTGAGAGCGAGTTCGGCAGACACCCTGCATTCGCACCGCACCTCCGTTCCCATTACCCCTGCCCCAAGAGGTCACAGCCCCCTGCCCAGACGCCGCATCACCAATGCCCACCATGTTCCACGCTGCCCCCTAGCGCACATTAAAGTGAGCAGTAGAAATCCTGGTTGAACGACTGCCTAAGAGGACAATTTGCATATTAGGGTTTTATTATATAGAATATTGTTATAATTGTTCTATTTTATAATTAGTTATTGTTGTTAATCTGTTATTGTGCCTAATTTATAATTAATTTTTATTAGAGGTATGTATATATAGGAAAAAGAACAGAACAAACAGGGTTTGGTACTATCCAGAGTTTCAGGCATCTGCTGGGGTCTTAGAATGTATCCCCTATGGATAAGGGGAGATTATCTATATGTATAAAAGCCTATGCCCTAACCAGTTTGGCTCAGTGGATAGAGCGTTGGCCTGCGGACTGAGGGGTCCCAGGTTCGATTCCGGTCAAGGGCATGTACCTTGGTTGCAGGCACATCCCCAATGGGAGATGTGCAGGATGCAGCTGATCGATGTTTCTCTCTCATCCATGTTTCCAACTCTCTCTCTCCCTTCCCCTCTGTAAAAATCAGTAAAATATATTAAAAAAAAAAAAAAAAGCCTAAGCGACCATTTGACTGGTAGCTATGATGCGCACTAACCACCAGTGGGCAGACAGTCAACACACTGGCATGGAAACATAGAATAGACTGATGAATCTCAGAGGAAAGAGATGGGGGAAGGGCAGGAAGAGATTAACCAAAGATCTTATATGTATACTAGAGCCCGGTGCATGGATTCACGCACCAGTGGGGTCCCTCAGCCTGACCTTCGGGAATCGGACCAAAGTCGGCAGTACAACATCCCCTTAAGGATCCTGGATTGGGAGAGGGCTCAGACCAGGCCAAGGGTACACAAATCCACTGGTATACAAATCCATGCACCAGGCCTCTAGTCATACTATAGTTATTTTCTTTTTTCCCTTTAACTTTAACATTGATGATGTAAAAGCTGTGGTGGACAAAAACTGCTGTGCTTTGGCATGAATCGAGCTGTTACACCAAACTGTGCTATATTAATTACTGTATTCTTTATTACCACATTGACAGTAAAAAAAGGGGGGGGGTCAATTTCACTTGAGAATGCTCTTAATGAAGTAGTAAAAATTATTAATTGTATTAAATCTGGCCCGAGTATACTTACTCTTACTATTCTGCGTGATGAGGTGGAAAAGACACATATAGACTCTGCATACCAGAGTCAGATGGCTGTCCTGAGGGAAAGCACTGTGCAAGTGTGTGAGCGGCACGCTGGCGTGTCATTTTTACTTGAAAGAATGACTGACAGACATAGTGCCCAGTTTTGAATATTTGAGTACTGTATTTGGCAGATTTGAGTATCTGGCAGATATTTCCTCAAAAAGAATGAAACAAGCCTGTCACTTCAAGATTCATTTAAAGTACAAGATAGACAAATGGATGTTAATGTAAGGTAATAAAAAGTTAATTAATACAGTTTCAGATTCCACATTGCAACTACCCTTTAAGAAATTGCTACTTGTTAAATTCTGGTGTAATATCCAAGACAAATACCCACAATTAACTGAAAAGGCTGTTAAAATACTTCCTCCCTTTGCACCATGTATCTGTGGAAGACAAACTCTTCAGAAACTTGAAATTCAGAAGCAGACATGAAGACCCATTGTATTCTATTCAGCCAGACAGAAAGAGATTTATAAGAAAGTGTCAATCAATGTCACTCTCCTCACTAAGTGATTTTTTTTTTTTTGCCTTGAAAAAGTCACTTTTCATAAAATGTCACTCATGTTGCCCAGCCAGCATGGCTTAGTGGCTGAGCGTCTACCTATGAACCAGGAGGTCACAATTCAATTCCTGGTCAGGGTACATGCCCACCTGGACTGCAGGCTCGATCCCCAGTGTGGGGTGTGCAGAAGGCAGCCAATCAATGACTCTCTCTCTCATCACTGATGTTTCTACTCTCTCTCCTCCATTCCTCTCTGAAATCAGTAAAAATATATATATTTTTTAAATGTCATTCATGTTAACATATTGTAGGTTAACTGAAAATAAATCATGTATTTTTTAATTTGTTTTTAATTTCTAAAACAGTAAATATCTATAAATATAAATCCACATAACCAAAAAGTTCAAGAACTGCTGGACTAAATGATTTCTGAGATGGGTTATTAAAGAAGGGAAAAAATTTTTTTAATCCTCACCCAAGGATACATTTACTGATTTTAGAGCGGGGAAGGAGGTAAGGGGGGAAGGGGAGAGGGAGGGAGGGAGGGAGGGAAGGAGAGAGAGAGAGAGACACATCAATCGGTTGCCTGTATTACACACCCAGACCAGTGATCAAACCTGAAACCTAGTCATGTGCTCTCAGTGGGAATCAAACCCACAACCTTTTGGTGTACAGGAAGATGCTCCAACCCACTGGGCAACACTGGCCAGGGCAAGAAGAGAAATTTTGACTTAAGAATAGTAAAAAGAAAAATCACAATGAACAATTAAAAAACACGTATCTTCAACAGAAAGTAAAATCTGAAATTATAAGAAAATATATAAAGTGTGATTCTAAAGTCCTGGGACTCGTTTCTGGGCGGCTTACGGCACAGGTCATTTAGTTTAACAACACACACTGCTTTCATGATCGATAGGAAACCAGCTCACACCTAGATGCATCAGTATTTCAGCATGCCAATTGGGGCCCTAAATATCTCCAATATTATTTTGCCACATTTCCCTTCTAACCACAATCTTTGATCCCTGATGCCATCTGGGTTCAATAGGACCCAGGATTAAGTCCTCTTGGGCTCACACCCTGTAACCTAGAGACCCAGGCCTCAAGGAGCTGCTGCAAGTTTCAGGATTTTCTTTCCTCTTGGGGGAAGCCAATGAACTCCCAAACACATGGCTTTCCCAGGAACTGACAGACTACAAACAACTTTTTTCTGTTTCACTGCCAGAATTCAGCTGAAATATACTTCTGCTTGCCTACTTAACAAGCATAAACAAAACAGAACCAAAAACTAAAAAACAAAGTAGGATTAACAAAAAGAGTCAGAAAATAGGTTAACAGTAAAAGCCTAAAGAAGAAATTTTAGGTTCATAATATAGCTCTGATCAAGATAACTCTACCAGTAGGTTGAGAAACGGCCCAAGAGCACTTAGTGAATCGTCCAATGTTTAATGAAAGTCATGGACAAAAAGGCTTCAAATGCTCCAGTGATTCAAGCTGTCCTGCAAGCATGTACAATTACCATGTGAATGTATCAGCCTATATGTATGTAAGGTTTCCTTGTGTTGTGGGGGCAGGTGCCATGCTAAGTCACTGCAATTGCTACATGTTGGGACACTTCCTGGAAGCATGACATTGTAGGCACATTCAAAAGGTCACGGTGAGAATGCATGTCACAGAGTAAGGGCTGTGCACGGAGGTGGGGGAACCACTGACGTGAAAGAGCTTCCTGGTGCACAGAAGGTGAGCTCAAGCGACCTAAGTTGGGGGTTTGCTCTCCGTCTAAGGGGAGAAACTGAGGGACAGGAGCTGTGGATGTGGTTGAGAGGGAATGCTAGGACACCCAGAACCCTGCATCCTTTTCCTGAAGAGAACTCTAGAATCTCTTATGCTATTCTCTTTTTTTTTAAACATGTTTTTATTGATTTTACAGAGAGAGGAAGTGAGAAACATCCATTGGCTGCCTCCTGCACGCCCCCTACTGGGAACTGAGCTAGCAACCCAGGCATGTGCCCTGACCAGGAATCGAAACAGCCACCTTTCAGTGCACAGGATGATGCCCAACCAACTGAGCCAGGGTTCTTACACCATTCTCAAAGAAGGACTGTACTGTCTAGAGAGGTAAGACTTTTTAATTTAACACATTTTTTGCGGGAAACAAGTAAAATCGGATCCACCAGGGAGACTGTCAATGGACATGAGGAAACATACATTGGAACCTCTA
>PVJC01015557.1:15467-35002 GCA_004026665.1 Murina feae | reverse complement strand
AATAGCAAGAACCTACAGCCAAAATTACTTTACCCAGCAAAGCTATCGTTCAGAATTGAGGGTCGGATAAAGACCTTCACAGACAAGAAAAAGCTAAAAGAGTTCATCACCACCCAACCAGTATTATATGAAATGCTGAAAGGTATCCTTTGAGAATAGAATAGAATCAGAGGCATAGAAAGGGAGTGGACTGAAAATTTTCGGGGGTTAAGGGTGTTGGGGATGCGTGAAGAGACTGGACAATAATTGTACACCTATGGATGAGGACAATGGGGGGGGGGCAAGGTCAGAGGTTGGGGTGGGAATTAGGAGGAGGGGAGCTATGGGGGAAAAAAGAGGAACAACTGTAATAATCTGAACAATAAAAAAAAAAAGAATAAGGTCATAATAATGAAAATCAATAGTACATAAAGAGCATTTTTAAATCAGTTTGATGCTTGTTTGTGTGGTGCTAATGTTAGAGTATCCATGATTTCACTGCTTTTCAGTTGAAATCTGACAACACCTTCCACATTCTTTCATCATAACACATATCTTATTGAGCTCAATAGCAATCCTACCCCTGCACTGATTTTTGGTTTCCATGAACCTGCTGAATACTGTTTTTCATGGTCATTAAGGATTCCTACTGTGTTTGTAACTGAATTTGTATGTGTACACAAAACTGTAGTGGCCTGTTCTGAATTATGGAATTGTCTTCCTTTCTTCTTGCCTTTGTATAGAGATGAGTAAAAGAATAATAGAGGCAAGATGAGTTTTCTTCATGGCTGTTACACTGACTATAGATGCTTTTGAGATCCCAGTGCAGCCATATGGAGGGAGGAATGAAATACCCGAGCAGCAAGATCCCAACCTGATGCCATAATAGGTATTGATATTACACAGGCGATGCACAGCTGGGTGCAGAGGAAGGTGTACACAAGAGAGTGAGAAATGCAGCATGGTGTAAGCACTTCACAAGTTAGTTATCCCTAAAGACAATACCATTTAAAAATATGTTTTTATTGATTTCTTAGAGGAAGGGAGAAGGAGAGAGAGATAGAAACATCAATGATGAGAGAATCATTGATTGGCTATCTACTGTATACCCCACTCTGAGGATGGAGCCCGCAACCAGGGCATGGACACAGATAATAGGATGGTGGAGGCCTGAGGTGGGGCTGTCTGTAAGAGGTTAATGGGGGGAAAAGGGGGACATATGTAATACTTTCAACAATAAAGATTTACAAATAAATAAAAACATGCATTTATTTTTTAAAAAATAAATGATAACCCTTTTTAAATTAAAGTACTGTTGGCATACGGTATCATGAGTTTCAGGTGTACAACATAGTTATCTACTATTAATATACCTTACAAAGTGACTACTGTGACATCTAGAAACCATCTGTCACCATACATAGTTACTATGATACTTTTGACTCTCTTCCCTATTCTATACATTACATGCCTGTGACTTATTTATCTTAAAATTGAAAGTTTGTCCCTTTTATGTCCCATCACCTTTAGCAATCCCCACCTCCACTCCCCGCTGGCACTCATCAGTTTGTCCCTTGTATCTATTAGTCTGTTTCTGCTTTGTTTTATTTGTTCACTTGTTTTTGTTGTTTTAATTCCATGTATAAGTGAAATCACATAATATTTGTCCTTCTGTGTCTGATGTATTTCACTTAACATGCATTTTAAAATAGGTTTCTAGAATTGAAAGAAATTTTAACATTCTCAAAACTCTTACATATTTCTATTTCATTTAGCACATCTCTATAATTAACTCCATTTTCCCCAAATATATAATAAGATTGACACTAATAGTATGATTTATTCGTGCTGATTAAATTCTCCTCTAATTCTAAAAGGCTAAAAATAGGGCTAAATATTCATTTTGCATAAAGATTTTTTAAATAACAAAACAGATGTTCTTATCAATTTACAAATAATTACTTTTCCTTTTGATTGCACATATGTTTAAACTTTCAAAATTATTTGTATATGTATTAGCATTAGACCCTTAAGAAGACAATCTTTTTTCACATCTGTCAGATATTAATCCCATTTCTGACATCAATATTCATGTTTCTGACAAAAGCACTTTTGACCATTATACATTTTTAAATTGTCAACTTAAGATTTTTTAAACACTATAACTTGGCATAGTTCTAAAATGTGCAAGTGATACAGATCTAAAAGTTGCATAAAAAAACAAAAATAATATTTTGAATTAAAAAATTATATTTAATTTGAGAAAATTAACACTAGAGTAAAATATATACATTATACAGAAGATTCAGTCAGTAAAAGTGTAAAATGAAAAGATAAGATGTCTGAAAAATAAGAATCTTTCTGCATAATTCTTATAGATTTTAGTAATAAAAATTATGTTGGCAGTCATACATTCATCTCTGTAATGTGATACTTTTCACTAAATGGACCAATCCAACAAACAAAAGTTTATCTTTGTTATAAGCTTCTAAAACTAGAATGAATTTAAATCCCTCTTAATAGCTCAAAAATTTTTACAAAATATTATGTGTCTGTGTGTGTATAAACTGAGTGTCCACATTATTATGACCACCTGATGTTTGTAGGCAAATTAGCTATAATTTCGCGCTGAAATTGCTAGAGGGCCAGACCATTATAAATAGAGAAGCAGGTTGTTTACCACAACAATAGAAGTGATTTTTTTTTTTAAGTTATGGGTAAACTACGTAAGTTAACAGCCTTTGAACTGTTACATATGGGATATATGTATATCACCGAGTGGCCAGATTATTATGACCACCTGACATTTGTAGGCAAATTAGCCGTACACTGCATTGTATGGGATATGGAAGCTGAAGGCCTCCTCTAACACCTTTGCTGTCTGCAGTTACCAAGACAAAACATTTCCAATTTGCACAGGAACATAAGAATTGGACAGTTGAGTATTGGAAAAAACTCATGTGGTCCAATGAATCACCTTTTCAGTTGCATCATGTAGATGGCAAAGTGAGAATTTGGCAGAAACAGCATGAAAGCATGCACCCCACATGCATGAGTACAGCCCTTCAAGCTGGTGGGGGCAGTGATATGGTTTGGGGCGTGTTTTCCTGGCATGACTTGGGCCCTTTAATTTATGTGGAACAACGTCTGAATAGCACAACATACCTAAGTATCATTGCTGATCAAGTTCATCCTATCATGCTGATGGCGTATCCCAATGGAGATGGCTTCTTCCAACAAGACAATGTGCCATACCACGGTGCTCGTATTGTGCAGGAGTGGCTTCAAGAACATGAGGGAGACTTTACCTTGCTTAGGCGGCCCCCACAATCACCAGATCTCAACCCAATTGAGCATTTGTGGGACGAAGTTAAAAGAGCCATCAGGCAGCTGGTCCCACAACCATCAAATCTCACAGAACTGGACAGTGCTATTCATCAGGATGGTGTCAGATTCCTCGCATCACCTTTCAACATCTCGTGGAGTCAGTACCAAGAATAATTGCCACAGTATTGAAGGCAAAAGGTGGCCCAATGAAGTACTGATGAGGTGGTCATAATAATCTGGCCACTCGGTCATATACATATAACCTGTGTTCAAAGGCTGTTAAATTGCATTGTTTACCCATATCTCCAGAACAAAAATCACTTCTGTCATGCTTCCCTATTTATAATGGTCTGGCCCTCTAGAAACTTCAGTGCAAAATTACTAATTTACCTACAAATGTCAGGTGATCATAATAATCTGACCACTCAAGGTTAATGCCTTAGCATCAAAATAGAGCAGAAAAGTGTGCATGTGTGAGTACCTGTGTACTCTTAATGTCCATCACTGTCACATTGCAGTGACCCTATGTCAACCAGGAGAAGGTTGGAAAGAAGCAGAAACAGGGACAAGATTGTGAGGGAGAAAATAGTAAAAAATTGAATTGTCTGAATTTCCATATTTAAAACTTGTTCATAGCTCTTAAAATAAGTCCTTTTGATATTACAGATGAGTGGAATTGATCCCATTTTTTTGTTGTTGTTTTTTACCAATTCACATAGCAAAGAATTATGTAAAGATGTCATTTTATGAGCTACCATATCATGGACTGTGTTTACCAAAGACAGGACAGTGATTGGTCTCTTCCATGCCACTGGCAATAAGGGACATTATTATGGCAAATGTGGAAGTTTTAAAACAATAGTAAAGCCAACAAAAATTTTGGTCTGCTTTTTCTCATCAGTGTGCACTGGCAATTCTGAATAATGTCAGTGGTAAATATTTCCCCCATGGGGATAGGCTGTTCCCACTGTGAGCTATCCCTCTTGGTAGGCTATTGCTCATAGACAACTTCCCTAAACACATCAGGTTAGATCAGATACTCTTATCATCCACTTCTTTATAATTTTACTTTTATGGTAGTGCTTTCTACAATTAAAATAAGTAGTTATGTATTTGATTAATCATATAACCTTTTTCCCATCTAAATTATGGTCTTCAAGAAAGGAAAGCCATTTTCATCTTTTCTAGGGTAGCCAGTGAGCCTTGAATTCTGAACCTGATAGATAGATGCTTAGTGAATTCTTATGAAATGAATGCATGAAAGATAAATTGATGGAAAATGAATGAATGAATGAATGAATGAATACAGCCTAATATCTAACTTAAACATTCATGAAATTTTTCATCAATTGTGTCTAGATTTTAGAACTCTGAATCATTATTTATTTAGGCATCTGTAATGGATTGAATAAGTCATTCTCCACTAAACCTTCATTTAGCTGAGACTGTCAAATGAACATGACTAAATGATTTTCAAAGATACATGGTTTTTATACTTTTTTTCCTGAAACTGAGGGTGAGATAATGTAACCACTGTCTTTTTAAAAAATAAAATTTATTGTATTGAAGACATCAAAGTGATACTGCTTTAGTGATAATGCTTGATAAACACTTATATCAAATTTTTAAGAAATTCTTTTTCTCATTTATTCTTACTAACTTTTAAGTGATTTATCACCTACTCTTATACAGCACTGCTATATCTACAGGTGCTTCCTTGACGCATTACAACCAGCTATGTCTCACTCGATTGGGTGTTAGGCCTTTAGTCACAAGTCACAGACACTAAGGATATTTAATATGTTTTCTAAATGTACAAGTGGAAATATTTAGGTATGGGAGGTGGCAATGTTCATTATCTTGGTGTGTAGTTTCTATATTCTTTTAATTTCTCTGATCAGGTATCTCTTTAGCTTTGCCCCAGCACTGGTTCTCTTTGTGGTTGTAGAAGGGCTATAACACTTTGCATCATCACCTCACAGCAATCTACACAAGAGAATCTTCCAGAACCCTCAACATCAACTTCCCTTCAAGTCTTATTGTCCAAAAATGAATCATGTGCCCATCCCCAAGCAAAGAGGAATGTCATCACTGTGACTGACTCAGGCTGATCAGGGTCTCCTTAGCCTCCTTCCCCTAAATAATGTTCCATGAATAAATTCCTGAAAAAGGCATAGCTCTTGGTAAGCTAGAAAGGTTGAGAGCTCTCATAATTAGGTAATAAAAATTTCTGCCACACTAAGTATTTTTCAAAAAACTTGCTTAATAACCATATTTTATAAAGAAACTTTGAAACCGTTATTTATACTATACACTTAAATCCTTGATACACAATTTTTTTTTGCATCTTGACTTTTTCTCTATTATTTAGTTGATATTGTGTTGCTAGTCTTCTGATTTCTCATAAAAAGTTTTAAAGATATAGAGTGTGATTTAAGGAATAGAAATAACTTCTAAAACAGAAAACTATCATTTGAAAATGATAATTGAATCATTTCTTGATATTTTTAGGGGTTTTAATGTCTTTTATTGTGAACTGTTTTAAAAGGTTTTCAGGTTTTTTTTGTTTTGTTTTTGTTGCAATTAGATTTTGGACAGATTCTTCTTCCTCTCTTTTATTTATTTATTTATTTATTACAAAGGCAGGTTTATTTTTTTTAAATTTATCTTTATTGTTCAGATTATTACAGTTGTTTCTCTATTTCCCCCCCCTAGCTCCCCTCCCCCCCTTTCCCCCCCCCCCCCCTTTCCCCCCCCCCCCCCCCCGCAACTGACCTCATCCATAGGTGTATGATCATTGTCCATTCTCTTCCCGCACCCCCAACACCCTTTACCCCCGGAAATTTTCAGTCCACTCCCTTTCTATGTCTCTGATTCTATTCTATTCACCAGTTTATTCTGTTCACCGGATTTTTTATTCACTTGATTTTTAGGTTCACTTGTTTATAGATATGTATTTGTTGTTCATAATTTTTATCTTTGCTTTTTCTTCATCCTATTCTCAAAGGATACCTTTCAGCATTTCATATAATACTGGTTGGGCGGTGATGAACTCCTTTAGCTTTTTTTTGTCTGTGAAGCTCTTTATCTGACCTTCAATTCTGAATGATAGCCTTGCTGGGTAAAGTAATTTTGGCTGTAGGTTCTTGCTATTCATCACTTTGAATATTTCTTGCCACTCCCTTCTGGCCTGCAGTGTTTCTGTTGAGAAATCAGCTGATAGTCGTATGGGTTCCCCCTTGTAGGTAAGTAACTGCTTTTCTCTTGCAGCTTTTAAGATTCTCTCCTTGTCTTTTGCTCTTGGCATTTTAATAATGATGTGTCTTGGTGTAGTCCTTCTTAGGTTCCTTTTGTTTGGAGTTCTCTGCACTTCCTGGACTTGGAAGTCTATTTCTTTCACCAGGTGGGGGAAGTTTTCTGTCATTATTTCTTCAAATAGGTTTTCAATATCTTGCTCTTTCTCTTCTTCTGGTACCCCTATAATTCTGATGTTGGTACACTTGAAGTTGTCCCAGAGACTCTTTACACTGTCTTCATACTTTTTGATTTTTCATTTGTTTGTTTGTTTGTTTTGGCTTTTTTGGCTGGGTGGGTTTTGATTCTTCATATTTCATATCTTTGACTTGATTCTTGCGATCCTCTCGTCTGCTGTTAGATCTCTGTATATTATTCTTTATTTCAGTCAGTGTATGCTTAATTTCTAGCTGGTTCTTTTTCATATGCTCGAGGGTCTCACTAAATTTATCAGCAGTCTCTAGAAACTTCTTGAAAAACCTGATAACCGTGGTTTTGAACTCTATATCCAGTCATTTGCGTTCCTCCATTTCTATCTTTTGTGACCTGTTTCTTAGTCTCCACATTTTGGCTTTCTGTGCTAGGTGTCCTATATAGGGCCCAGTGATTCAGCTTCCCCAATCACCTGGGGTGGACACTCTTGTACGCCTTTGAAAGCTGGGTGCACAGCCTTGTTGTAGTTATCACTGGGAGGTATCACTGGGGGGAAATGACCTGCAGGCCTTTCTCCTCGTTGTTTGGAGTTTGGATCTATTGGAGTTCTGTCCCAGCTGCAGACCCTTAGGTTATGTTGCAGGTAGGCAGGCGCACAGCTTGGACGGGGTTGTAAGTGGGGTGGGGCAGGGTCTCAGAATCACCGGGGGTGGAGCAACTCACAATGGCGTCCCCTCTGCTAATGCTGCAGTTTCTACCGTGTTTGGCGTCTCCAAGCCCTGGGGTCTGCGCACGATTCTCAGTCCCCGAATCTCCATGTCAGTGATAGCTGTGAATAGCACTGCTAGAACGCCACTGGTCTTCCGCCGCCCCATTGCCCTACAGCCCGCGTTGCATTCAGTGCAACCCGGGAGTTTATAATCTTCTAAGCAGCAGACCCAATCACCGCTGTCACCCTTTCATCCGCACCTCCGCGTGCTGCGCTGCCGCCTCCATTTTGTGCATCCCTACCTTTCAGTTTGGGCGTGCCAGGAGCTGCTATTCAGTCTCAAAGCATTCCTCTTACCTTAGATGTAACGCTTCCCCTCCCTTGGTTCTGGAGGATGGCCGTTTTTCTGTATATTTGTATTTCTATAATGTAGGTGTGGAGGCTGTGCATTTAGGTATATACCTCATGCTGCCATCTTGGTTCTCCCCTTCTTCTCTTTTATTTAAATAGATTTTTGGAATGAGATCATCCTTTGATAGTGTGGTTCACTATCTGGGCCTCCTTGGCTGCATCATCCAGTCCCTTCATGGTTATGGTCTTTGTACTGAATGGTAGACTTCACATTTCACTAGTGGAAAATTTATTATGCTTTTCTTAACAGCCCCACTTCCTCTCATATATAAAAATCATCTTACTTATTAAAAAGAAATATATTTTGTATTTACCAGTTACTGAAATGTTGGCTAATGTCTAGAATGTCCTTTAATGTCGAACAATGTAATTCATTATTCCGCTGCAATTCTTCTCAGAGCAGAAAAACATTCTCCAATATAAAGCCATTAAACAGGAGGTTTAATGCAAAATTTAAGAAGTGCTATAGAAAACATAGCTCTTTTAAAGTTCCAGGATTACTCAAAAGCCTGAAATATGCCAGGATCAAGGTAGAACAATATAATTTGTTAGGCATAGTAGTATAATTAACTTTCTTCCTTCCTGGTTCTGAGGGGTGGAGAATAGATAGGATTCTTAGCGGGTGAAGAAACAATTTTTGTTAATGGTTGTAAATAAAGGTCCAGTACTTCTTCAGATTTGTGGATACCACAGAGGATTTATTTTATTTCCATATCTCACACATCCTATTTGCACAGCCAAGGAGTCACACAGAACTATGCACAATCGGCCCCTGAACCATCTGGGGCTTAGGGCCCTCACACAGTAGAAATCTGACTCCCGAAAAATTAAGATCTGTTAAAAAACAAAATTGAATCAAGTAAATTTAAAGATATATTTCTCTTTAACAGGCCCTAAATGGTGTCACTCCTGCTAAAAGCCCATGATACCAAACCTACATTTAACACCAGATCTAGCCATAGTTTCAACTTCTCCAAAAACCATAGCCATACTTAGTCAGTCTGAAATTTTCCAATGAACACGAAGGAGGTAATATGACATTTGGGTTCTCTTTTCCCCCAAACCAGACACCATAGAGAGACAAGATAATCTGCATAACATGATCCTTCCCAGTCCCTTTCTGCCAAAAGATATTCTGGTCTTAAAAATAATCCTTGCCCTAACCAGTTTGGCTCAGTGGATAGAGTGTTGGCCTGTGGACTGAAGGGTCCCAGGTTCGATTCCGGTCAAGGGCATGTACCTTGGTTGCAGGCACATCTCCAGTGGGAGTTGTGAGGAGGCAGCTGACTGATGTTACTCTCTCATTGGTGTTTCTAACTCTCTATCCCTCGCCCTTCCTCTCTGTAAAAAAAAAAAAAAAATCAATGTAAAAACATAATAATAATCCTTTCTTTGTTTCTGTTAATTCCTCCTCTACCCCACCCTTTTTCATATAAAAAACAAAAACCTTTCATTTTGTACAGTCCCTAAGATGGGATCCTTCCCATCACATAATAGGACTGATTAGATCCTCAAATTTACTCCACTGAATTTTGTTCTTTGATACTACTAATAGCCTACTGTGACCTTACTTATAAATAGTTGATGAACACATAGTTTATATATGTATCATATACTGTATTCTTACAATAAACTAAACTAGAGAAAAGAAAATGTTACTAATAAAATCATAAGGAAGAGAAAATGCATTTATAGTGTTTCTTTAAAAAAAAATCTGTTTAGTATGTGGACCAATTCATACCAGTGTTGTTCAAGGGTCAGCTGTACTTGAATTACAACCAAAGAAACTGAAAAGTGAGAAACTAAAGAGAAACCCTACCATAGTGCTTATTACAAGATGCAAAGGCCACACTAAAGGTTATATAGGGAACCCGGCTGTGTCCAACTGGAGAGATGAGGTAGGGGATTGTGTCATGCGTAAAAGGTGATCTTTAAAATATTCATTTGTTTTAGAAACTTAATCACTCTTACTCTCTCCTGAGCATATCTTCCAAATGTTGGCAGATTTTCCTTTTTTGCGAGTTCAGACAGGAACACAAGGACAGGAGACGCAACCCTACATACTTGGATGATTAGAGCATTGTATAGCTTCAAGGTGCACAAGAAAATATTTAGATGTTTAAGGTGCATAACTTGCATTGATTTTATTTGAGGGAATTATCATGTCTTCTGAACTAATAATTTTATTTAGGAATGTTGAAATGTTATTTTAGGTCAATGTAGGATAAAACCCAATGAGAATTTTATGGCAAAAGTAATTTTTTACGTTTAACATTCTAAAGCAAACTATATGAAGTATAAGCTTTTAAAAAACCCAGTAGAGTTTGATTGAGACAGATTTTCAATCTGAAGTAGGGTAATAGAGCACTAGAAAGTTGGATCTGGAAAAGATTAGAAATTAGCACATCTGTTCAAGAAGGAGACAGTTTGATCTCAGGAAGTTTAAGTGCCTTGACTAATGGTGTGACTGTGGAACAAATGAGAACCGAAGTCTTTGCTGTGGTCTGGTGTCTTATTCATATGTTTTTGTATTAGGGTTAGATTTTTTTTAACAATGAAAAGAACTGTAGTTGGAAAAATGTTTTAAGAGAGAAGTCCTGTGAACATCTCTGTTAAGACACGAAATATAATATCTTTTAATACTATAATCTGGGAGAGATTGAGTGGCCGTTATGATTTATGATAACTGGCATACTGTTCTTTTCACAGTGTTTTCTAAAGTACTATGTAATTGGTGTGTTTATTTTCTGCATTGGATTGCAAGGTGTTTTAAAAAGTTTCTAATATATTTTTCCATGGTATTTTATTTTCTCAGTGAGAAATTGCTTATATTATCTTCTTTTCCTGAACAGAATCTTTGACCTTGGTCTAGTATCAAATGAGTACTCTTTTTGATGTTGCCTCAAGTGGTGTAGCCATATTGATAAAGATCTGAAAATAGCAATCTCTTAATAAATCTGACTGTAGAAGAAAGCTTAATTGTTGCATTTCAAGAAAGTTTATTTGGCCCTAACTGGTTTGGCTCAGTGGATAGAGCCTCGGCCTGTGGATTAAAGGGTCCCAGGTTTGATTCCAGTCAAGGGCATGTACCTTGGATGCAGGCACATCCCCAATAGGGAGTGTGCAGGAGGCAACTGATCGATGTTTCTCTCTCATCAATGTTTCTAACTCTCTATCCCTCTCCCCTCCACTCTGTAAAATATCAATAAAAATATATTTTTTAAAAAGTTTATTTAGAGTTAGCTATTCAAGTAAAGTTAGTTGTGGGGATGCCATGTTGTAGGGAACTGATCATAACAAAAATTTGAAATATTGAAAATCTACAACTTAAGATGCATGTATCACATCAGACTAAATGTATATGAAGGTCTCTATTAGGCTGAATTAGGTGTTTTAGATTTTATGAAAGACAATGTTAAGGAAGATATATCTGAGGAGGACTGCTATAGTGAAGAAAGTTCCAGCAAATGAGGAATATTTGTGCTGAAGAAAAGATAACTGTGAGTTAGATAGTTGCTTTCAAGTATGTGTAGGGTGAGTGTGTGCTTCTACAGGCTTATCAGCCAATTGTGTGGTGGAGAGCAGAACTAAAGATAGTAGTGGGCAATAGGATAAGGCTGGTTTCGTCCTATCGGAGACTTTTATAACAAGTAGAGCTGTCAAATTAAAAGGAAAAGTCAATTGACTTTGCAGCTGGCAAAGTCATAGTCTTTTCCTGAGTTGGGGACCTACATCAGATAGAAAAGTTGACTCCACAATCTTCAACACTTCTCCCAATATTAAGTTTTTATGAGGCTACCATTACTGTTGGCTCAAGATAATGATGTGTCATCCTTTGACAAAATAAGAGAGTATGTTTTATGAAAGATGGAGGGAGATACTTTTATATGTTCTTTAACTCATAACCAAGTACATTATAATTCTCTGAAGCTTAAACAATATGATAAAATCAAGCTAAATGTTTACCCCCATAAAATCTAATCGTAAACTATATAATGCTCAGTGTAAAATAAAAGAACAAGTTGAATTAAAGGACAGATCGTGGAATGCCCTTTCGATGTGTACTTTCAGAAGGGAAGATGGGAATTCGACAACCACCCCATTGCACCAATCTCAAGTGCCGATTTTTACTTTTCGACTCTGTATTCTTTCTCCTTGCTCTTTTCCTCACACTCACCCCAAAACCATGTCAACAGCATCCATTTAGAAAGATACTATTTCCAGCAGTACATATGTACTCTGAGTAATGAATCCGAAAATTAAAGAAGATTTCTCTAATGTTGGACTCAGTACATTTATGAAAGCAGGGAAAGCTGCATCTAGGGCTTTGTAACCAGAATGATAGAAAGGCTGTGGCTTGGTGGGAAGAAGGAAGCTTATAATTTTATGGTATTGAAAACCCCTGACATTAGTTGGATTTTTTAAAATATAAACATAGACATATGTTATGTCTATACGAGTAAAATGCTTTCCATATCCCTCTTTGATTTGTTGACAAGAAAAATGACGATAAATTACATTAAAACCTCTGATTACAAATCAGAATTCTTTGGTTTAAAGAATGTCCCAATAGTAAAAATGAATTTTTAAATTCCAAATTATAGACACATGGTAAAATGAATTAGAAAACACAACAATTTGTTTGTATGATTTAGACAAATTTCTTAATTATTTACTTTTTATGTTTAGATTTAATGAAATATTAACAGATTTCCAAAAGTTGAAATAATTGCTAATGATAACAGTCCATTTAAATTTCACAAAACAATATAAGTTTAGGTTTGGAAATGTAGTTTAAATCATGTCCTGTGTTCATTACATTTTACAAGTGTACAATCAGAGGCTTAGTTGGAGACAGCATATGAACTACTCTAGGTCACAAAGTGTTTCTTTAGTGTCCACCAAATATGTAGTTCCATTCCAGGAACAGCTGGAGGCAGAAGCAGCAATGTATTGGAAGTTTGTAAAACAACATGTATCAAGATTGCATGTGACAGACTTCCTAACAGCTGTACTGTTTGTTAAGGAAATTTTACAAGGGGTCCCTGATACTGATTTCAAAGTAAGTCCCATAAAAAACAATGTAAATATGAATAGTTTGCTCTAGAGAATAGAACCTATAAAAGAAATTCGCATTAGCCTGCAATTCTCAACAGTAAATTGACGCATATTCCATTCATGAGGGAAATTTGATTTATTGACTTATGTACCTTTATATTCTGTTATTCATTAGTAGATCACAATGATTCCCAAGTTAATTCTAAAATAAAAATCATTAAGAAACTGCTAAGTAATTACGCCTAATTTATGTTCATTTGACCTAAGTTCTCCCCCTTTTGCAACAACATACCAAAAATTAAAACTTAAGGAAGTAGATACCAGATCTTTACTACATTAAATTCAAAGATCACTCAATTTGTCATATTTTGTCTAAATGGCAAATCTTGACTTGATTTGAATAAATAACATCATTCAGTATTAAAGCCTATGTTATTCTCTTCTTTTTATTTTATTTTAACAGTTTGATAGGTCCTTCTTTTCATTGTCTATTTTCGGATTCTATAGCCATGTTCAATCTGGCACTTAGAAATGATCCATAAATATTTTCTCTCTCAAACACCCCCCTCTAAACATATATGTGTTACCTATTAGGCATGCTGCTTGTATTCTCTCTTCAGCTTCTTAATTTTACATTTTTTTAATAGCAAAAGAAAAAATATTTTTATTTCTATCACTTGCTATTATTTTAAATATATTCATTTCTTTAGTAAGTGTTTACTGAACAACCAATGTTTTGTTGTAGGTATACATATGAGCCTCAAATTCATTTATAAGCTTGCTTTATTAATTATTTATTTGAGTTTTCAAAGAGTTCAACTGAGAAATATTGAACAATGAATAAAAGGACATGTTATAACGTGGCCTTTGTTGGCTATTAGGAATTATTTTTTAACACTCAATCTTGCTTACTTCAGACGCACTATTTCTTTTTCTTTCTTTCTTTCTTTCTTTCTTTCTTTCTTTCTTTCTTTCTTTCTTTCTTTCTTTCTTTCTTTCTTTCTTTCTTTTTTTGTTTTTTTGTTAATTCTCACCTGAGAATATTTTTTTCCATTGAATTTTGGAGAGAGTGGAAGGGAGCGGGAGAGATAGAGAGAGAGAAACATTGATATAAGAGAGACACATCTATTGGTTGCCTGTAACCGAGGTATGTAACCTCAACAAGAATGGAACCTGAGACCCTTTAGTCCTCAAGCCCATGCTTTAACCTCTGAGTCTACCCGGTGGGGCTGGCCTTGTTTCTTGATCTCTGTACAGAGAGTCTGTCTCTGAGGACTCTAGGATATCATCCACCTGTTTCGTTTTCTGTTCCCTTCTCCTGACTTTCTCATCTTCAGAGTATGTATTACTGACATGACATTATCCTATATAATAAAAGTGTAATATGCTAAGTGTCCGACTGATCAGTTGACCATTCAGTCAAGTGCTTGACCAGTCGCTAAGACACACACTGACCACCACGGGGCAGGCACTCCAACCAGTAGGTTAGCTTGCTGCTGGAGTCCAGCTGATCAGAACTGGGCAAGAGGACCAGACAATCCCTGGAGCCCTCCTGCCATTCCTCCCTGGCTGGCCAGTCAACCTCCTGTGGTTCCTTTCTGGCCAGCTGGCCTCCATTTACTACTATTAGGACTGGGTGTGATGGCCCTGATTGGCCCTAATTACCAGCCAGGTCAAGGGACCCCACCCATGCAGAATTCATGCACCAGGGCTCTAGTATTATATAATTACTAAAGGCCCAGTGCACAAAAATTGGTGTACTTATGGGGTTCCCTCAGCCCAGCCTGTGCCCTCTCGTAGTCTTGGACCCCTCAGGGGATGTCCACTGCTGGCTTAGGCCCACTCCCCAGGGGATAGGCCTAAGCTGGGAGTCATTGGGGGATGTCCACTTGCCAGCGGGGACCAGACCTAAGCTGCAGTCGGACACCAGTGCTGCTGAGCAGGTGGGAGAGGCTCCCACCACCACTACTGTGCTGGCAGCCATCAGCCTGGCTTATGGCTGAGCAGAGCTCCCCCTGTGGTAGTGCACTGACCACCAGGGGGCAGTTCCTGCATTGAGCATCTGCCTCTTGGTGGTCAGTGAGTGTCATAGTGACCAGTCATTTCCAGTGGTTCTGCTGTTAGGGTCAATTTTCGTATTACCCTTTTATTATATAGGATAGAGGTCTGGTGCATGGGTGGGTGGCCAGCTGGTTTGCCCTGAAGTGTGTCCCAGATCAGGGTGGGGATCCCGCTGGGGTGCCTGGCCAGCCTGGATGAGGGGCTGATGGCTGTTTTCAGGCTGGCCAAACCCTCCTGCTATCCAAGCTTCCAGCCTCTTCTTTTTTTCTGGGATTTATTTATCTTCTATAATTGAAATTTTGTAACCTTGAGTGGAGCTGAGGGCTGGCCAAGGCAGGCAGTAATCTTGGCCTCCTCCATCACTGGGGGCAGCCCAAGCCTCCTGCTCACTTCAGCTTGAGGTGGCCGCCATCTTAGTTGGGCTAATTTGCATACTCGCTCCTGATTGGCTGGTGGGCATTGCTTGTAGGTGTGGCTTGAGCATAGCAGAGGGATGGTTAATTTGCATATTTATCTTTTATTATATAGGATGTATTTCTCTTTTCTTTGTACAATGTTAAGTTTCACAAAGGAGAAAATCCCAATGGTGTTTTTATTTCTATATCATCAATAGATAGAATAGTGACTAGCATGAAAACAAAAACATTTGATAAATGATTATTGAATAAAGAAAGAATGGGGTTTTATACTCCATTCACTGAGTCAGAAGACACCTTACATTTTTGTTAAGGTAATTGAAATAAGGAGTTAGTCAGATGATGGGGTAAGCCAAGAAGGTAAGGCATAAAGGAGTAGAGGCAATGAAAGTTCTTTTTAACTTTTGAGTAAAAAAATTGTTCTTGACTGAAGGTCTTCTGTCTCATTAAACATAATATAAATGACAATTCTGAGACAAGAAAAGTTTATTTGTGTTCTGAATCTACTAACCAAAGTTGACTCAGAAAAGTATTTGAGGAAAGAATACACACACACACACACACACACGCAAATATCTACTTTCATAAAAGAGTAATATTGAAATTAACTGTTTCACTGGGACAACTAAGCCACGCTCACCAGCCAATCAGAGCGGCTGTATGCAAATTAACTCAGCCAAGATGGAGGCTGGCAGCAGCAGGGGCAGGGCTGGTAGTGGAAGAGTAAAAGCTCTGGAGCCCAGCGAAGATCCAAGGCTCCTCAGCCCGAGCAGTGAAGATCCAAGGTTCCGGGACCTGAGCGGCAAAGACTGAAGTCTCCATGGCCCAAATGGCGAAGATCCAAGGCTCCAGGGCCCGAGTGGCAAAGATCCAAGGCCTGGGTCCCGTGTGCCGGAGGAAACTGGTGCCGGCAGCCAGGGGAAGGGAAGGCCTATTGAACGAATCTCTTTGTGCAACGGGCATCATATATATATATATATATATATATATATATATATATATATATATATATATATTTAATTCCTACAGAAATTATGTCAAGTTAGAAGAGAATTATCATAACACTTTAATGAAATATATCCATAGTATATATTTTAGGGTTATCAATAGCATGGGATTTTCTTATGCAAAATATGACCTGAAAATGTATGAGCTAATATCTAATCTAATAAAAGAATAATATGCAAATTGACCCTCACTCCGTTATATCTAAGCCATGCCCACCAGCTAATCAGAGCGACTGTATGCAAATTATCCCAGCCAAGATGGCCACCAGCAGCCATGGAGCTGGAACAAGCAAGAGGCTTGCCCCTGCGATGCAGGAAGCTAAGGTTCCTGTCTGCCAAGGCCGGCTGTGGCCTCTGCTCAAGGCAACAAAGTTTCAATTATAGAAGATAAATAAGCCCCAGAGACCTGCTTCCAGCCTTGGGCTCAAGGAAGCGCTGGGAGCCTGGGTTGTCAGGGGCAACCCAACCTGGGCTCTGGTTAAAGCAACAGTTTCAACTTTAGAAGTTAAATAAATTCCAGCCAGCCTCATTGCAAACATCCATCAGTCCCTCACCCAGGCTGGCCAGGTACCCCAGCAGGGACTCCTACCCTGAAGGGAATGTGGCCAGCCTGAAAATGGCCCTCAGCCCTCACCCAGGTCGGCCAGACACTCCAGGGGGGAACACCCACCTTGAAGGTGCTGTGGACAGCCTGAAAACAGCCATCAGGCCCTCATCCAGGCTGGCCAGGCACCCCAGCGGGACCCCAACCTGATCCAGGACACACTTCAGGACAAACCAGCCAGCCCCCACCCATGCCTCAGGCCTCTATCCTATATAATAAAAGGGGTAATATGCAAATTGACCCTAACAGCAGAACCACTGGGAATGACTGGTCACTATGACACATACTGACCACAAGGGTGCAGACACTCAACGCAGCAGCTTCCCCCTGGTGGTCAGTGCATTCCCATAGTGGGAGCTCTGCTCAGCCACAAGCCAAGCTGCCAGCTGCCAGCACAGTAGTGGTGGCGGGAGCCTCTCCCACCCCCTCAGCAGAGCTAAGGATGTCCAACTGCAGCTTAGGCCTGCCTCCTACTGACAACTGGACATCCCCTGAGGGCCCCTGGGCTGTCAGAGGGATGTCTGGCTGCCAGCTTAGGCCTGATCGCCCAGGGAGTAGACCTCAGCCAGCAAGTGGACATCTCCCAAGGGGTCCCAGATTTCTAGAGGGCACAGACCGGGCTGAGGGACCCCTTCCTGCCCCCCCCCCCCAGTGCACAAATTTTTGTGCACCGGGCCTCTAGTAAGTCTATAATTGCTTATCCTTAGTTGAAAAATACAAAAGTTATATACACCTTGACTTTATTATTTTCATTTGTTTAATTGTTAGGGGATACCAACACTTATTAGAAGGAACTGATATGTACAGGCATGAGAATGTTGTTGGGATATTCATGCTTTTAATTCCTAAAATGCTGTGTTTGATTATGTGGTACTGTGTAGGGACGGGTGCTACATAATATATGTGTAAAATTGTGGTTTCCACCCTGACCAGTTTGGCTCAGTGGATGAAGTGTTGGCCTGTGGACTGAAAGGTCCCAGGTTCAATTCTGGTCAAGGGCATGTACCTTGGTTGTGGGCACATCCCCAGTAGTAGGTGTGCAGGAGGCAGCTGATCGATGTTTCTTTCTCATCAATGTTTCTAACTCTCTATCCCTCTCCCTTCTTCTCTATAAAAACTCAATAAAATATATTTCAAAATTATGGTTTCCTAAACTTGGAAACAATTCTTAATTGTGGTTTCAAGGCTATCAAATAAACTATTGCAGACCAGCATGTGCATAAAACACAAATTCATATCTAAATTTTTAATTTTCCTATACAATTATAAAAACTAAACATTTTTCAACATTATGTCAAAAATAGTAGTTATATTAGGATCATATAAAATAGAGAATAAGGCACTCTACCACAAAAAGGAAGTTACAACTTAATAGGAATTATATTTAAAATATATATGTTAAGAGGAATGTCTAATAAGTGTATAAAACATTTAATTGTATTGATACATTAAACTAGGATACTTTGTTTTACTATTAGGCTTTCAAATTAATACAGATTTTTTTTTAACATAAGCAGTAGGCAACCTCAAATTTGTAGTTAGAGAATTAATTAGTACCACATTTCTGGAAAACATTTTGGAAATATAAAGTAGGTTTATAGTTTTTCATATAGAAATGATGACAACTAATAAATAAATAATGTAAGAATAAAGTGTTCACATACAGCTGTAACCCAACTTTCCCCTGCCCTATATACATTCATGTCATGATTTCTAAAAAGTTCCATCTCCCTTTATTTGATCAGTATCTCACTTCCAACTTCCAAAAGGAACTAAAATTTTCATGAAAACCTCCATTGAAGACTTATGTGTGGAGAAAAATTCTTCATTATATAACAAGACAGAAAGATATTTGACTTTGAATGGTGAACACACAATCCAATATACTGATGATGTATTATAGAATTATATACCTAAAGTCTATGTAATTTTATCAACCAATGTCACCCCAATACATCAATAAAAATGCATAAAATAAGGGGTTTGTTAAAGGTGACAGAGTGTAATCATGTGATCAATCAAAATGTATTTTTGAAATGATTGCAGTTAATTTTAATAACATATTAAAGTTGTATATTAAAAGATGAAGTACAGAATTTAACATAGCTAAGATTTGGAAACAACCTAAGTGCCCATCAGCAGATGAGTGGATTGAAAAACAGTGGTACATCTACACAATGGAATACTATGCTGCTGTAAAAAAGGAGTTCTTACCATTTGCAACAGCGTGGATGGAACTGGAGAGCATCATGCTAAGTGAAATAATCCAGTGAGAGAAAGATCCATATCACATGATCTCACTCATTTATGGAAAATAATGAACAACATAAACTAATGAACAAAAACAGATCTAGCGATAGAGAAGCAATGATCAGATGGTCAAATGTCAGAGAGACGGCAGGGGTGGGTGGGGGTAAGGGGGAGAGATCAAACAAAGGACTTGGGTGCATGTATATAGGCCTAGCCAATGGACACAAACACCAGGGGCCTGAGGGCATGAGTGGGGGGGGGGCAAT